>PVJD01001233.1:0-289625 GCA_004026545.1 Mormoops blainvillei
AATTTAAATCTAAATCTAAATCACTTTCTGTGTGACTCTCTCTACGATGAGCTAGAATGTGCAGAGAAAACACAAGCAGACATCCCTGGGCAAAACTGTCAAGTAGTTTCAATCTGATTTTGATACACATTTTCTCATTTAATTCTCTCAGCTTAAGATGGTGGGTATTACTTCTTCCCACAAGTGTCAACACTCATCTAAGAACAGAGCCCTAAAGTATCTAGGTGCCCACTCAGACTTGCTTTTTCCTTCATCTTCTCATTAAAACTTACTGTACTGCATAACACCATATTGTATAATTGAAATTTGCTAGTAGGGCTAAATTTTCTCAAACAACCCAAAAAGGAAAAATGTGTGAGGTGATGTGTTAACGCTATGCAGTGTGGGGAATTCTTTCACCATGTATACATATATCAAATGATCACTCTGTAGACTTTAAATGTCCTGCTACTTTGTCAATTAAATCTCAAAAAAGCTATAAAAGGAACAGGGGAATTGAGGTAAAGATTACATGAGTATTCTATGTAATATCTTTATTCCTGCAAATTCTCTGTAATCTTGAAGTTATTTACAAATAAAGAGGTAGTTCAAAAATAATTTAAGAAACTGCCAAGATCTGCTTCTTTCTCAGCTTACTCTCTTTTTTCAACTGAGTAGATTGATTTAAAATACATTTGTCAAATACAGGTGACAATCTTGAGGGGGAAATACATCAAATGCACATATTGTACAAGTATAGAAGCTCTTGTTATGCATGTAGCATGGAAGATATACTTATTTTTCATGTATTCTAGAAGACATTCAAATAAAGATAAATAGGTTCAAACTGGTCACTACCTTTTCAAACGAATTCCTACTGATAGCTCAGTTTTTATCATGATACATATATTACTGGTATAAAATTTTGTGTTAAAAAGACCAATTCTGCTGGCACATCTATGTTGGATTGTTTATTGCAAGAACTGACACATTCTTCCTGTACAGGTCAAACGGTAAATATTTTAGGCTTGCAACCACATGGTCTCTGTCACAACAGTTCAATTCTGTTGTTATAGCAAGAATGCCACCATGGACAATGCATAACCGAAGGGCCTGGCTGTGGTCTAAAAAACAGACCCCTGGCCTACTGGATCACCGATATGTATCTTGCCTTAAAATTCCCACTTAATGAGTTATCTGAGAAAACATTTTCAGTCCCGTTTGTTTTCTATTAAAAGTTTCAAAAATTAGTTTTACATTTGACCAATAATCCATATACATATTTTGTCTCAATGACTTTTTTATCTTTTTTTTTTAGTTTATTGGGGCGACATTGGTTAATAAAATTATATAGGCTTCAGGTGTACAATTCTCTAATACATCACCTGTATATTGTACTGTGTTCACCACCCCAAGTGAAATCTCCTTCCCTCGCCATTTACCCCCCCCTTTACACTTTTCTACCTTCCCCACCAGCTTTTTTCTCTGGTAATCATACTGTTCTCTGTCTGAGCTTTGTTTTTTTTAATCTTAATCCCTTCACCCTTTCACCCAGCCTCTCAACTCCCCTCTCCTCTGACAGCTATCAACCTGTTCTATCTATGAGTCTATTTCAATTTTGGTTGTTAGTTTATTTTATTCATTCACATGTAAGTGAAGTCATATGGTATCTGTCTTTCCCTGACTGGCTTATTTCACTTATTATAATTGTCTCCAGGTGTACCCATGCCGTCAAAAAAGATAAGGTTTCCTCTTTTTTATGGCCAAGTAGTATTTCATTATGTCAATGTACCATGGCTCTTTCATCCACTCATCTACTGATGGGCACTTGGGCTGCTACCATATCTTGACTATTGTAAAATGCACTGCTATAAACATAGGGGTGCATATATTCTGTCGAATCAGTGTTTCAGGTTTCTTTAAATGTATTCCCAGAAGTGGAATCATTGGGTCATAAGGCAGTTCCATTTTTAATTTTTTGAGGTATCTCCGTACTGCTTTCCACAGTGGCTGCACCAGTCTGCATCCCCACCAACAGTGCACGAGGGTTCCCTTCTCTCCACATCCTCGCCAGTATTTGTTTGTTGATTTATTGATGATAGCCATTCTGTCATGGGCGAGGTGATATCTCATTGTGGTTTTTAATTTGCATTTCTCTGATGATTAGTGACATTGAGCATCCTTTCATATGTCAATTGACCATCTCTATGTCCTATTTGGAGAAGTGTCTATCCAGGCCCTTTGCCCATTTTTTAACTGGATTTTTTGTTGTTTTGCTTTGTTTTTGGTGTCGAGTTGTATTAAGTTCTTTATAAATTTTGGATATTAATCCCTTATAAGATATATCATTGGCAAATATGCTGTCCCATTCAGTGGGTTGTTTTTTCATTTTGTTGATGGTTTTCTTACTGTGCAAAGACTTTTTAGTTTGATGTAGTCCCATTTTTCTTTTATGTCCCCTGCCCAAGGGGATATAGTAGAAAAATATTGCTGTGAGAAATGCCCGAGATTTTACTGCCTATGTTTTCTTCTAGGATTTTTATGGTTTTGAGTCTAACATTTAAGTATTTAATTCATTTTGAGTTTGTTCTTGTGTATGGTGTAAGAAAGTGGTATAGTTTCATTTCTTTGCACGTATCTGTCCAATTTTCCCAACACCATTTATTGAATAGACTATCTTTACCCTATTGTATGTTCTTGCCTCTTTTGTTGAATATTAATTGACCATAAGGGCATGGGTTTAGAGCATGGGCTCTACTGTGTTCTATAGATCTATATATGTTTTTTTGCCAGTACCATGCTGTTTTGATTACTATGGCCTTGTAGTGTAGTTTGATGTCAGGTAGCATGATTCCTCCGACTTTGTTCTTCTTCCCCAAGACTCCTGTAGCTATTCAAGATGTTTTGTGGTTCCATATAGTTTTGGAATATTTTTTCTAGTTCTGTGAAATACGCCATTGGTATCTTGATAAGAATTGCATTGCATCTTATAGATTACTCTGGGTAATATAAACCTCGGAATAAATTTAACCAAGGTGTGAAAGACTTATACTAAGAAAATTACAAGTAACTGATGAAACTGAAGAGGATACAGGTAAGTGGAAGCATATACTGTGTTCCTAGATAGGAAGAATTAACATCATTAAAATATCTCATTGACTTTTGATGTTGTAAATGGTTATTTGTGGTTATTCATTGCCAAATAAGTTTTAAAATGACCATTTAAAGGTTAGGAGAGTCCCAAAATAAATCATACATGGAGTGATAATATGTGGGGGAGGGACAGAGGAGGGGACTAAGAGCATATAAATTGCATTCTCAAATCACACACTTGCTAGGCTACTGGTCTATCTGCACTAGCTTCTAAGGACTAGCAACCATCACTCATCATATTGCTAAATTGGTGTACAAACTGCTCGGAAATTATGTATCTGAGTCAAATTGTACATAGAACGTAACCATACTGAGTCTACACCATGAGGCCCATTTGCTATTGTACACGGATTTATGTTTTTGATATACATGCAATAATAAAAGCTAATTTTAGAAACAAAAGACTAAACTGACCAAACTTTTAGCTATTTATGGCCAAAAAAATAATTCTTGTTGTGCATACTTTAGATTAAGCTATGTTAGCTCAACCCACAGATTCAGAAAGCCAAAATAAAAACTCCCATTTATGGAAATTTAGTCTGTATGGTAATGAAACATCTAAGGAGAGCCTAAATTTCCTTAATGAGTTTCCTTAACCAGGGAACTTCCCCAAACTTTATAGTGTGTATAGTGTGCGTGTTTGTGTGTGTGTGTCTGTGTGTCTGTGTGTGTGTGTAACTCTGAGAGAGTTCAGATAAGGGCTTTGAAGAATCTAATTAGCTAGCTGGGTCACTGTTTGTGATTTTGCCCAAGAAGATATATTGACAGATTCTATGCTTTACAAAATATATGAAGGGGAAGGAAAAAAATGCCCATTTTGAATAAACTGCAAATACAGCAATTATAGCTGCAAAGAGTTCAAAATAACTAGAATGGTTTTATCTTGGTCCAAAGTACCAATGAGAGGATCAAGATTTGAGAAGCCAGGAAGCTGGGGGGTGAAGCACAATTCAGTAGGTAGATTGGGGAAACCAGAACATTCTTTCACTATAGTTTTGCCTCTACCTGTGGCTTTAATTTGTCTTCCCATGGTAACTGCCTGTATCTTCTTTAGTGAAGCATCTGTGCAAGTCTTAACCAGATTTTTAAGGGGCTGGTTGTGTTCTCATTACAATTTTGTTTTGTATACATTCTTATTTATGTCCTTTGTCTAACTTATGCACTGCAATATTTTCTCCCAGTAAGCAGCTTGTATGCAATGTGATGTTCTCCAGATTTTCAAGATTTTGGTGACTACTCTACTTTCCAATTTTCTGTTAGTTTTCAGTAGTTTTGACTATCTTCATAGGTGTGGTTTTCTTCAGATTTCTTTTAGGATATAGAGCTTCAGTGTTTCTTCATAAAATTTATAAAATGCTTGGCCATTATTTCTTCAAATATACTTTTTCTGCTTTACTGTCACTTTTATTCTTATGGATATCCGATCACATGTGCACTAGTCCAAGTAATGCTGTTCCATAGGACCCTGAGGTTCTACTTTCTTTAATCTCTCTTCTTCAGATTGGATTTGAATTGATCCATTTTCAAGTTCACTGACACTTTCTTCTGCCATCTCTTACTGTTAAATCCACCCAGACTTTTCATTTATTTTACTCTTTTGTTGTAACAATTCCATTTGATTTTTTTTAAAGATTTTATTTTTAGAGAGAGGAAGGAGAGGGGGAAACATTGATGTGTGAGAGAAACATCAATTGGTTGCCTCTTGCACACCTGGCCCGTAACCCAAGTGTGTGCCCTGACCAGGAATCAAACCATTGATCTTTCAGTGTGCAGGATGACACCCAACCCACCGAACCACACCAGTTGGGGCATCCTTTATTATTATTTTTTTTTTAAGAAAGCATGATTTTTTTAAAGATTTTATTTTTAGACAGGGGGGGAGAGAGAGAAACATCAATGTGTGGTAGCCTCTTGCACATCCCTACCAGGGTCCCAGCCTGCAACCCAGACATGCGCCCCGACTGGGGAATCGAACCAGGGACCCTTTAGTTTGCAGGCCGATGCTCAGTCCACTGAGCTGTACCAGCCGGGGCCATTTAATTTTCTTTATACCTTCCATTTTCCTGCCGAGATTCCCTATATAGATTCCCTACTCATTCAGAGAGCAATTCTTTTCAATTCTTGAACATGCACTTAACAGCCACTTAAAAGTTTTTGCAATATTCACATTTGGGCCATGTCAGTTTTTGATCTTTTTTTTAAACCATGGGACTCATTTTGCTGCTTCTTTCCATTTAAACCAATTTTTGACTCCATATCACACATTATCAAATATAGTTGTAGAAACTCTGTGTTGCCTCTTCCTCTGAAGAGTGTTAGTTTTTAGTCAGTGGGTATTTTGATTCCTACTTTCAATTTATGTATGTTTTGTTTGTATAAATCTGTGGAAAGCCCAAGGTGTTTCTAAAGCCCTTTTACTTGGCAAGCTGTCTGCCCTGCAGATCTTGTTGAGGAGTTATTTCAGCCTATAGTCAGGTATGTGGACATTTGTTTACAGTCTGAGAGCTGAAAGAAAAAGGCAGTGTTCACCTTGTTCACCCTTAGCTGAGAAAGTGCATGATGAGCAACTCAAATTTTGTGCCACACTGCGCATGTCTGAGAATGACTACAAAAGTCCCTAGAGTACCAATTTGGGGATTACAAATAAATTCTAGCAAGTTGTAAAGATGGGCTCTCTGAATAACAAAAATCAACTATGTATACATTTTTAGCATAATGAAACCAAGTAGCATAATAAAAACATTTCAGTGCTTAAAGAGATTACATAATTATTTTGATGGATATTTTCCCTAAACGTAGTATTATCTCCTAAACAACAGATCATTTTTCTCCCTGAATTAGGATCGTCGTTCAATAAAGTAAACAATGTTAAAATCCAATGAAGCCTTTAAGTGCTCTTAGGTTAAAAAGCTCCATTTGGCAACAGCTCTTGAGGTCTCTATGCTTTTTGCCTCTTACTGTTTTGTTTTGTTTCTTAAAAAGAAATTCCGGTTTACTTTAGCTATATAATCTAGAGAAAGCAAACTTTATAGGTCTGTTTTCTCATCTATAAAATCAAGAAAGTGCATTCCTAAGGTCCCTGCAGGTCTAAAATTCTATCATTTCTAGCTAGCAATGTTTTTTGATCTCTAGATGCTATCTCCTATTTTAACTTTCAGCTTCTGATCTTCTACTTCCAGGAAAAATAAGAAAGCCAACTATATTTGATAATAAAAAGATATTCTAATTAAAGACTCGAGATTTCTTTTTAAATTATGTATATACATTAGTTCCCCTGGTCTGTAGGGAATATGTTTTAAAAGACTCCAGTTGATGCCTGAAACCATGGATAGTACCAAACCTAATATATACTGTTTTTTCCTCTACATACATATCTATGATAAAGTTTAATTTATAAAAGAGAGTAACAATTAATAACAAACTACAACAATTTAACAATACATTGTAATAAAAGTTATGTGAATGTGGTCATTCATTTCAGGGGATCCCTTGCTGGGATCTGTATGGCCTTAGTGCTTCCGTGCTGTCAGAGCACATTTTCTGTTCCTGTTTTCTACACACAAATAAAATGCCTTTTCTACCTTAACTATGCACTTTCCACACACTGTGGTCACAACTTTTTCAGTTTGAGGTGTGACAGTAAAACTAGCATCTTCTTTTTCCTTCTTCGTAATTTCAGTAATATGAAAGATTCATTCTTACTGCAGATCTTAGCAACCTCAGCATACGATTTTCTTCTTCCTTTATTAAGTTGAAACTTTCACTTTTTCACTTAAAGAAAGCACTTTATAGCTTCTTTGGCTTATCCAAATTGCCAGCATCCATTACTCTTGCACTTTGGGACCATTATTAAGTAAAAGAAGGGACTATTGAACATAAGCAGTATGATATTACAAGGGTCGGCCCGATAACCAAGACAGCTACTAAGTGACTAATGGGAGGGGAGAGAATACAGTGTGACTATGCTCAGCAAAGGGATAATTCACATCCAGGTGGGATGGGGTGGGATGGAATGGGACAGTGTAAGATTTCATGATGCTACTCAGAATGGTGCACAAGTTTAAAACTTAGGAATTATTTATTGAATTGTTCATTTCTGAAACTTTCCACTTAATATTTCTGGTCTGCAGCTGACCCAGGTAACTAAAACCGAGAGCAAAACTGTGGATAAGGGGGGATTACTCTACATATTTGGGCAACAGGAGATCTGTACATACTTATACACTGGATCTTAGCTATAATCCAAGCAGATATGCAGTCAGCTGTATTTCCTAACAGATTAAAAACAATTCATAAGACATTGTTAAATATAAGTAAACCAAATAAACTATGCCTTCTATGTCTAGAAAAATCAAACAAAAAATAACACCATCTTTCCGAGGATCCTCACTGGGATAATAAGTAAATACATACAGTTTGAAAAGAAGCTGTTACAAAAAGCCTTGGAAAAGTAGACAATTTATCATTGACTTTTTTTTCTTTTTAAGCTTTTATTTATTTATTTGTAGGCAGAGGGGAAGGGAGAAAGGGAGAGAAACATCAATGTGAGGTTGGCTCTCGCACACCCCCTACTAGGGACCTAGCCCACAACCCAGGCAGGTGCCCTGACTGGAAATCAAACCGGAGACCCTTTGGCTCGCAGGCCAGAACGCGATCCACTGAGCCACACCAGCCAGGGTGACTTATTTTCTTTATTGAATTAAAATTATTCTATGTATAAAATAGCAATGTATATACAGAGGGATTAAATGCCATAATATATACAACTATCTTTAAAGTCAGGATGAAAGTTACAATGATTATGAATATAAAATTGACATTAAAACATTCTCCATAGTGAATTATTTGGCTATTTTAGTTCGAAGTCGTCGTTTGAGAATTTGATGATCACTTTCCTTCGCCTTATGGTCCATCATAATCTGAAATTAATAATTACACAACTTTTTAATAACAATAAAAACTTACTTATAATTAGTAAGATATGTTCATGTATGTAGTAACTGAAATAGGTACATTATATTTTTTTATCCTCTTGGACTACAGGAATATTACCTTCTACCAAAAAAGCATGCCTAAAGTAATAGATTTTATAAAAGATTCTTTCAACACTACATAATTCTAGAATTAAAGTAATCTACATTCTGTAGTAAATTCAGGACATATATAGCTTGAAATAATTACTAAAATGTTTGGAAATATGTGACTCAAATAATTTTTAAGAAATGATCTTTTGCAGCAACTATAACTTTCAAAGGTGAAAGTGCATTGTACTGCAACTAAAAAAGAAATAATTTCAGCCAAGGGACGAAATTATGTACTAATCAGACAGATGGTGAAAAGTGATGAATAGAATAGTACTTCAAACAGCATGTCCTAATTGACCCCAATTCTTTGCCACTTGCTTTTAAGTGTCTATCTTCTATCTGATAGCTACTGCTGCAAAAAAAAAAACAAAACAAAAACAAATCTCTCCCCCCTGATTTTTCTTGGCCATTTCCTGCTGAAAGCTTTTCCTTTAATTACTTTTCTATTTTCACTGTCATCCACTAGGCAAATGTAAGCATGATAAAAAATTAGAACTTTCCCTGTAACAGCACAGCCTGTTCTGTGTGAGGAGAATGAGTCAATAGAGTCATGGTGACAAACTACAGTCTTTACTCAATAGAGCCTGGAAGGCTTAGAGGAAAGGTGGGAGGAAATGACTAAATGTCAATTCTGTATTTTTACCAGGCACACTTAGGCCCAGATTTGTACAACTCTGTGATAAAGATAAGAAAAATAGATGTTAGGAGCAAATAAATTACTAAACAGTGATAATATTATTGATGGAATTTAAATTCCTGATTAGTTTATAAGTGTCAATGTATGGAATTTGCATGCATTAATGCCACATTTACATTTAATTACTACAAATTTAACACACTTGCTAGGAAAAGTATAACATTTAAAGCATGTTTTAAAAGATCTTATCTGAAGAATAAAAATTCAATTATAAAATTCAAATTGTTATGACTACTAGAACTTAAAATAACATGAACAATTTTACCTTTAAGAAAACTGAAAAGGTAGCTTACCATTTGGCCAGATATATCAATAGGAGATGAAATTTCATTTGTGTACAATTTCCGTTTGGCCCGTTTTGGTTGAGATACATTTTCTTTACTTACTTCTATATTTGAGAGCTTTGAAGAGCTCATTGTTTCAATTATCTTCTTTGCTACAAAAATATACATTTATTAGTTAAGTTCTGAAGTAAATAATTTTCTAACTGAAAAGATTTAAAATTCTTAATAAAACAAAGACATACCAAATTAAAGAAAACCACTGTAATTTATAAACGGTGAAAGGACATGAATAGACAATTCACAAAGAAAAAAACTAAATGCCTATAAAATATATAAAATAATGATTAAGGGCAAAAACAAATAAGTAAAATATCATTTGACTAGTAAATTATAGTACTACCAATAAAACTCAGCCATCCTCAATGACCTGAAAGAGGTTTATGCTATGTTAAACAAAGAAGCAGGATACGTAATAGTGGACCATGCAGTATTAAAAATAAGGTGGCAGATCTAGTTCAGCACTAACATGTAAAGATGTCCACATTATCATTATGTAAAGGTAGTTTGTAACTGTGAGCCCTTTACTTATAGTTAACACACACGCAGACAAATGCACATACACAATAAAAGATAGAAAGCAAACTGTTAACAGTTTATTGCTTCTGGAAAGTGGAATAGGAGTTTTTAAATTTCTTACTTTATACATTTATTTTTTAATAGGCACATACTGGTTTTAGTTAAAAGTGTATTTCCATTTGGGAAAACTCCTGGATAAAAAATCCATATACATATAGTAAACTATATATTTTAAAAAATAGAAAAACATTTAAGGGAATACGCTCAATTGAGGGTATACTTGTCAAGGGTTGACCGGAGCTTGAAAGCTGAGCTGCCAGATGTGAGAGTCGCCAATTAAGACAGACCAAAATGAAAGTAACACCCAAGGCTTTAAGCACTTACTGCACCGGAATAAGCAAGAAGCTAAACCTGAGAAATCACCAGCTCCCACTCATCCCCTTTTCCCTATTTCCCACAGAACATCGTGTGGTCTAGGTCAGGAGGATTTGCACAAAAGTGAGGGCCACCTCACTGCCAGAGGAACAAAAGGTTTATGCACCTGTTCCAGGGACACTGGGGCTGGAGGCCAGGGCAAAGGGCTAGGAGAGGGAAAACAGAGTCAGGGTGGAGAAAGGTGTCTTCAAGGTTGCCCCCCCTTTCCCTGTCATAAGGTCTTTGGCAGAGACACCCGAAGAAGTTCTCTGCTCAAGGCACCCAATAAAGAGGCTCCAAATGAAGGCCCCTACCAGGCTAGGACTCCAGGTACATGCAAGAGCACGGCTGGACCACGGCCTGGGTCCTTGACTATAACTCCCTTCAGAGATGGCTGTGCTTCCCCCAAGAGGCCTAACAGGTAAAACCTCTGTAACTGCCCATGATCATCAGTCTTTTAAAAAAACCCACACACAGGATTGTGGCCTGGAGCCACCACACTTCTACTACTAGGTACCAGCCACTACACTAAGAGCTGGCAATGTGAACTAGGCAGACATTTTGCACTTGTGGCACTTTTATTTCAGTGAAAAAGAAAAAAAGAACTTATAGCTTAAATAATTCAATTTGCACTTTGAAAAGATCATTCTGTTTGCCATGTATTGAGTGGATAGGAGATAGGCAAGAAAATTGGACGACCAGTGATACCAAATAATGAATTAATCTCAATTTTCTTTTTTCCTTATGTTTCCAACAGATCAACAACCGCTATGTATTGTAGTTAGAATCCAAAATAGGGATATCTTACATTCCTAGAAATAACTTTTTTTAAAATCCATGTCAGGTGTATAGGTAGAGAAGCTGTTAAGGAGCTGAGTCTACCAGGCAAGGGAGTCAGTTACTGCATGTGTACCTCCCTCTCCTTATAAACATACTTCCTTTTAACATCAAAGTGACTGTCAATACAATTTAAATGAAAAACATAAAAATCTAAAAAATCTAAAGTAACAAGTTCTGCCTCTCCAACTTTAGACATTTAACAGTTTGCTATTTGTCCCTGCGGGTATTTTCTATGCTTATGCAAACTATGCCTTAAAACGATGTATATATATTTTTAAAAAATATATACAAATGGGCCTCGTAAGTCTGAAGTTCTCCCACTGTGCCCGGAGACATGCTGAAGTGAACTCACAGGAGCATGGGTCCACTGTCCATCTCTCTAACTACATAAGGCAGCCGGCTCTGGATACTAACAGTGACCACACCTCAAGACAGGTCAGTTTCAAAGTACTGAACCACATTTCTTTGGATGATGACATATCTTTGCAACCTGGATTTTCAGAAGCTGAATTTTCAGTGGTTGTTTGGCCTTAAGTACTACATGATAAAACTAGGAGGTTTTTCTCTGGGTGCAGGAGCACAATGAAAAAAAATTACTGCGTTCTTAACGGCACTATGAACCAAGAAAGTTTGGGAACTTCCATGTAAGTTTTTACAGAAAATATTTTTACGCAACCTATCTGAATCAATTCAACTGTCCCCTGCCTTTATAGTCCCTACTCCTCCTTATTCTCCTTACCTCTACTCTCCAATTTATCCTACTGCTATCACTGAGGTAATCTCACGAAAACCTACTCCTCCACCTGCCGCCTCTCCCCAGTAATCTCTCCGCGTTCTACATGCCAGGCGCACACTGCTACGCGGGATAGCCTGCATATCCCCTAGACTTCCCTGGTGCCCTGCCTGTGTCAAACCTGTTCCTTCTCACAGATATGAGTGTGTGTACACAGATACGTATGGTTTTGCTTATGTATACATGTAGATATAGAGTGTACATCTGAGCATATATTAACACAACAGGTATTAATGTGGCTAAGGAAAAAAGTACTATGTAAACTCAATAGATTTTTATAGAAGTTATGTTTTTGATTTATATGAATAGGTTACATTTTTCTATACACAGAAAAAAACACTAGAGAATATACACTATTATACTAACAACAACGATTATCTCTAGCAGGTGTAATCCTGCCAACATTTCAATTACTGGGTTAAATCCCATCTCTTCTATAAAACCTTCCCATAGCTCCTAATTAGAACAGTTCATTTCCCTCCAGTACTACCACAGCACTTTACCTGTATCTCTGTAACTACCTTAGCAGACTGCTCTGGATCAGTTACTTAAATATAGGACTTTCTTCACTACACAGTGAACAACTAGGCTTATCATCCTTTCATGTTTCCTCCCATAATACCCTAACATAGGACAAGGTATACCTGAAATATAATAACCCTTGTTGAGTTTATACCAATCAAATATTAGGAAATATCCTATACTGAACACTAAAAGGCATTTAATTAATTTTCTGCAAACCTTTTGATTGAAGAATTGTTGGAGACCGTTGCAGGAAGTCTCCAAATTTCTGTAGTGTTCCTTCTTTTTTCTTAGTGGCCAAGTTTACATTGATTGCAGATGCCTGACTCCGTAAAGAATATGTTTTCTGAGATGACGATCGTGTGGAAACCTAATAAACAAACATTTTTGGTTATTGCTGATGAGCAATGTTAGAAATAAATAGTTACAGCCACAGTTGAATTAAAGGGGCCAGACACAGGTTATGAATTCTCAGGCAGGGAATTTGTGATTAAGAATAAGGAGGCTCTAGCCAATGTGGTTCAGTTGGTTGGAGCATCCTCCCATCGACTAAAAGGCCATGGGTTCAGTTTCCGGTCGGGGCGCATAACTAGGTTGCAGGATGGGGAGGGTGATAGGGGGATGGCAGCCAGTATGTTCTTCCTTCCTCCTTCTCCCTCTCTCTCTCTCTCTGCCTCCCCCTTCCCCTCTCTCTATGATCCTCAGGTGAGGATTTTTAAAAAAAGAATACGAGGAGAAGGATAAAAGAGCCAGAGAATGGCAAAGTGGGTGTGATGGACAGACTGCTAAGTGAGAAGTGAACACATCAGGAAGTACCTGCTACTGACTAAAAGCTAAAGCTTAGATTCTAAGCTGAATTAGATGAATAGAAATGGAAGATAAATGAGTTATAATTGGACAAAACTGGATAATTACTAATCAAACTTGACATCTTTATTTTCATCTTCTATTTTATAAATGTAAATTATTAAAATGGTCAATTTTTAACAAATTAAAAGACAAACCTTTTGTTCCTTTTTGACAGAAGAATTTCTATGCTCAGAAACAGGGGACTTCAAATTAGTTCTGAGTGCAATATTCTTCTTATTTTCACATTTTACCAAGTCCTAAAAATAATGTATTTCAGCACTGGTTAATTTCTTGACAATTTTTTCTTTCTCTAGAGGAAGGATGGAAGGGAGGGAGGGAGGAAGGGAGGGAGGAGAAATGTGAAAGATGGACAAAGGTGGGATGGGGGGAGGGAAGGAGGGAGATAATGGTTCTTAACCAGGGGTGGCTGTTGACTTCAGGGAACACAGGCAAAGCCTGTAGATATTTTTGGATGTCATTGCTGGGGGAAGTGGAGTTTTATTGGCAACTAATGGGTAGAGGTCAGAATGCTGCTAAACACCCCTATGATGCACAGGACAGCCTTGCTATGGAAAGAGATATCTAGTACCAAGTATCAACAGTGTTGAAGTTGAGAGACTCTAAGTAAAAGTATAAATTTTCCCCCAACTTTATAGATATTATTGACATATAACATATGTAAGTTTTAGGTATACAATGTAATTATTTTATACAGGTATATATTGCAAAATGATTGAAGGTATGGATTTTTCACATACATTATAAAGTGAAATTATGAATTAAATGAAAAAGATTAGAAGGGATAACACCTTTCATTTGAACCCCATCTATAAAATACAGCACAGCAATACACCTGATATGCCTGCCCTTTCCCCAACTCCCAAATCCTGCAGACATCTTTGTCTAAGATCTCTACCTAAAATTTGGCAGCATTGAAAACAAAGTAAAATAAAAACTAACAAAACTCTTCAGTATAAACATAGGTAAAATGTGAAAATTAAGAAACACACTGTCTTCCCTACTAAACAGACATAACATCTTAGGAAGAGCCTATTGTAGTATTATTACCTGAATGAACTGGTACAAATCCTAGTTATACCAAAGATTATAAGCATAAAAGAAAATAAGGCAAGAAGGGAAGGAGAGAAAAGATCATGGTTGAACCTCAGAATTTAAGTCATTAAGAGGAAGCCACTAAGGGTCATAAGAAGCAGATTTCCATCAAGGGGAAGACTAAAGGCATCATGGAAAGCAAACAAAGGAGAAAGACTGTAACTCCATCACACTTGTAGTGTTCAATAAAGAGCTCTTTGGAGTCTTCACTGGAACAGAACACAGAACTGTGTAGATGACTTTTATTCTTTTTTTAAAGATTTTATTTATTTATTTTTAGAGAGCGGGAAAGGGAAGGAGAAAGAGAGGGAGAGAGGCATCAATGTATGGTTGCCTCCCGCATATCGACCCAGCGACCCTTTGGTTTGCAGGCCAGCACTTAATCCATTGAGTCACACCAGGCAGAGCTGTAGGTGACTTTTATGAGGACCAGTTTATTACAGCAGTGAAGAGCTAGTAAAATCAATTAAAACTTTTAAGTTTTACATGATTTGCCTATAACAACCTATATATTCTGAAATAAACATGGAGAGTACAGGAGAGTATAAACCAGCGGTAAAATGAATAATTTTATTTTAACACTCTGTGTACCCAACAAATTTTCCTTTTCCCTAAAAAAAAAAAAAAAAAAAAATCAAGGAAAAGTCAACATAGATGATAAAATTAAAATACTTAGTACTTTAATTGCATCTAAAATGTATTAAATATAAATTAAGTATAGGATAAAGGTAAGGCTCTACAAAACAACCTCTAAAGGTGTTCTAGGTGTGGCAAGAAATGAATAATATTCATGGCAAGACATGAATAATATTCATTTAACAAATGTATTACCTGACAGAGAGATTCAGAAGTATGGTTAATACTATTTCTCTTCCACAGACTTGAAAATATAGTACTCTTTAAAGAAGTTTAAAAAAAAAAATGTTGAAGATAAAGTTATGCTGGAGTTTATTAGTTTTAAACATAAAACAATTTACTTTTAAAATAAACTTTACCACTTATTACCTATCTATGACATGGAGAATAAAATCTAAGCATTTTAAACATATCTACTCTTTTATTTCCAAAAGGAGGAAATTGAGGGCCAGAAAGTTTATGCGACATGGTAGAGGGTCTGATAACCCTATAATCAAAAAAGCTGCAATAAGAAGTAAAAAGTTTTTAGCCTAACACTAAATAGAGGTCCAAATTTTAATATACTGGCTGTTAGAAAAAGAATTTCCCTGCTAAAAGAGAGCATACAGAGTTATGACAAAAGAGACCTAAAATTTTAGTTACAAAACAAAGATTATACTCAAGCAAGACAGCCATTTCAGTTTCTCTAATTTTTTTATCAACCATTTTTCTCTTCCTTTGGAGGGAAAGTGGCTAAGTTTGAAGAAGACTGATATACTGAAACAGTTCTCCAATAAAACCCACCATCATTTGACCTATTATAACTTCATTAAAATAGAGGATAAACTATATATTTTAACTGTAAGTTTTTTGTTTGAAGACTATTAAACTACAGTGATATTCTTAAAGAATATAGAATATACCATAAATTATGATTTTGGTCTCTAACAACAGTGCTTATATAGGAGGACAAGTGTAACAGAATTTAACTATATAACTGAACTTAATAATAATGTTTGCTTGTTAAAATCACTCATCAGTTACATATTTACCTCCTCCATTTCATTACTCTTCCTCTTCCGAGCCTTGGAAATCTTAACCGTTACTGGTAAGGTACAACCAGCATGTTTCACTGCCATTTTGTTTGGCCGTAAAGGTGTAAATTGGATCTCTAACTCAGGTTTTGGAAATCGTGTACTTTGATTATTTTCTGTTGACACTTCGCAAGAGTCGAGCACTACACATTCATCCTATAACAGGATTAAAAAGGAAAACAAAGCTTATTTGCAGAATATGAATTTATAAATCACAAAAAGTTAACTCTGAAATACCTATTAAAGACAATGAATTAGAAAAGATAAAAAAAGTGTGCTGAGGTCAAATTCCACAGAGCAAGGACAGAGACTGAATTATCATCTACCCTCTGAGCTTACACATGCCACTTAAATTGAGGGAAACTTAAGAGATGAGTATTTCTCAAGCTTGTATGATCCTAAAAATTATCTAGAGAATTTGTTTAAAATGTTCCTGGATGCTACCGTAAACCTATTAAATCAGAACTCTCAAAAGAAAAGAGTCTAGAACTTTTAATAAACATCCAGTTTATGTAGATTAAAGTTTGCTGCTAATTGTTTGCTACTGTCCCATTGAGAGATGGAGGCTCACTCTCCTTCCTTGAATCTGGACTGGCCTTAATGACTTCCATAATCAATAGGATGTGGTGACAGTAACATCCTGGTTCTTGTGAGGCTCAATCATAAGAAGCCTTGTGACTTCTACTCTTTACTCTTGGAACACTAACTTACAGGACATTCCCCTCCTCAAAATGCCCCACCTCAGAATCTAACCACTGTGCTGTGCGAAGCCCAAGCCACAGGGAGAGGTCACATACATATCAAGCTGACCTCCCAAAATCAGCTATGTGAATGAATGAATAATTTTGGAATTTCAGCCCAGTTGAGCATACTGATTTCATGAAGGCAAGAAAAACATGCAAAATAGCCTACCAATACCATTCTCCAAAACCACTGAGTATACAATAACTGCTAGTTTTTAATAGGAAATTGCAATCAGGAAGTTTTAGGACAACACATATAAATTTATAGAGTAAGAAATGTCCACACGTGATTGCCTTTGCAATCGAAAATTAATCTTGTTTATGGACCAACTTCAATCTTTTCTACAAATAATATGATCTGTAGTAGTCTCTAAAGTCAATATTAATTATCTGAAACTCTACCAAAAGCTATCAAGAAAAGGACACGAGAAAAGGAATGGCTCATGTTATTCCACTAGATTAAAATGCCCTGCTCTTCCTGTTCTCTGCTTAGTAAAATTCTATTCACTTTCATGCCCCTGGATGATGTTACCTTCCCTACCACATTCATAACCACTCAGACAAAATTCATCGCATCAGTCCGTGTTTCTCCTCAGTATCCTGTTCACAACACTTAGCCCAAACAGTAAGGTCCAAAAGGCAGTCACTTATGTGTTTGTCTTACTAGATTCTTTCCTCCTCGAGGACGGCAATCATATCTTATTTATGTTTGTATTCTCAGTATCTAGCAAGGTCCCCAACACTAAATGCATCCAATAAATTGGTTAAAAAATATTTAAGTAATTTTATTTTCAAAACTCTAAATGACATAGAATTTTTACCTATTTCATATATAATCTGAGAATCTATTATCTAAAGTGATTCACAGAATCCTAAACTCACTACAAATTATGGAAATTCATTGTGCATTATTAAGATTTGGTGACAAAGTTATTAAATGGGTATGATTTAAAAAACAAAACAAAACTGTGTTTAATAGAATGCTAATTAAAGGGACTTGTTATGAGGTCAAATAATCATGAGTACTTTATCTTTTGTGGGATTTCCTATTTCTGACCAACAAGTTTGTTCATATTAACAGATCTGTTGTTTGAGATCAGAATCATTTTGAGCTCTGGCTGGTGTTGCTCAGTGGTTAGCCTGTGAACCAAAAGGTGACCAGTTCAATTCCCAGTCAGGGCACATGCCTGGGTTGCGGGTCAGGTCCCCAGTTGGGGGCATGAGAGAGGCAATCAATGGATGTTTCTCTCACACACTGATTTTTCCCTCCCCCTCTCTCTAAAAATAAAATAAAATATTTTTTAAAAGAGTTATTTAAAAAAAAGAGAGACCAGTATCATTTTGAGAGATTAGTATTTGGAGACCTAATGTCCCAGCAGAACTTCACCTCTCCTCAAAAGCCTTTAGTTTTCTTTCCCACAATGGAGAGCATATAGAACTAAATGTACAGCAAGGTACCTACAACAACTGATTACATTATATTACATGTGTTGTTTGGTCACTGGTAAAGATGGTAAAAAAGTAGACTGTGTTCCCAAATACCCACCTCTACTTCATTGCTGGAAATTTCAAAACTTGTTGATTGAGATTCAGTTTTAACCCCACCAAGATCTACTGAACTCATAGGTCTGGGCTTGATATCCATGGTTTCTTCTTCCTAAAGTAAATATTAAAGCAACAAGTCATTGTAACCAAAAATAAATTAAAACACTTCACTTAAAGAATATAAAATCAAGATCTGGGGGGATTAAATAGGGAAAGTTTTCAATGACCACGTAACTCTCCTCCCTCCTCTCTTCCATTCTAAGAGACTTGGGAAAGGCTGGGCAATTTTCCAGCCTCTTTTGAGTCTGATATAAAGAGAATTCGAAAGATTACTTTCAACTTCCAAGAAGTTTTACATATACACTCTCATTTTATTTTCATTGTAACTGAGTTAGATTTGTCAAGAATCATTATTCATACTTTCCAGATCAGGAAACAGAAAATGATACAGTCAAGGTCTGTACTGAAATGGGATTTGAACTTTGATAACACAACTTTGAAAAACTTGAGTCTTGGAAATGTAACTCTAGCATTACAGTAGAAAAGACTATACTGATAATGAAACCTTTCTTGCTGCACACTCTTCATCCCATCTTCTCAGTTGTAGGTTATGTTCTATTCCTAAACCCTACTTAAGGATCTATAAAGAGGTATTAGATTACATTTTTAAACTTGATAAATTCCAACATGGACCATCTCATCACTGCCATCAAAATCAAAAGTCAAACACATCTCTATGTCACCTACCCATAACTGCCAAATAAGAAAATTCTATTAAATTATAATGGGGGGTTATAGCATGTACTGACTTCCACTGAGGTAAATGCTGTGCTAACTGATTTCACAAATGCTCTCAACTGATTTTCACAACTCTACTAGGAAGATAATATTATCTCTGAATCAATCATGATAAACTCTAAAATCTCAAAATTCATGAAAAATACCCAAGTAATTTTTCAAACTCTGGTTCCCCTCTGATCTACTGAAACTTGCTTCTTTAACCTTTAAGGAGTTAATCAAACAATTCTGAAAAATTTGTTTTTAAAAAAAGGTATAGAAAGAACAAGATTCTACTGACTGCTTTAGAAGCCTCTGGTGTGATCCTTTTTCTTAATTGTTCGATTTCATTATCTTTCTTTAAGTTATTGGACATCAGTGCTTTCAGCTGTATTTCTAAAGCTGCAACCAGTTGATCCCGTTCTTCTCGCCACTTTTGAAGGTTACTATCTTTCTCTGCCAGCTGTGCTGTAAGTACTTCCTACCCACAAAACAGAGAAAATGTTAAAGTATACCTTGAAACATTATGCATCTACAATTTTTTTTTAATTTATTAAAAGTAACACTATAAATATAACTGTGAACAAGATGTATAATGAATACAGTCTAGATAAAATATTTACTGTACTTTTAAAACAAAATTTATAATGTCTTTATATATATTTAATGTCCACATGCTGTCATTTATGCCTACCAGGGGTGTCCAACCTGCAGGCCAAAGGATGCATGCCACCCAGGATGGCTGCGAATGTACCCCAACACAAAATCGTAAACTTACTTAAAACACAGAGATTTTTTTGTGATTACGTGTCGCAATGTATTTAATATGTGGCCCAAGACAACTCTTCTTCTTCCAGTGTGGCTCAGAGACGCCAAAAGGTTGGACACCCCTGGCGCCTGAGCCCATTTCATTCTAAAAATCAATGTACTGGTCGCTTCTCTCAATAAACAATTATAGCTCTTAAAATAGTACCAGTATTGAGAAATAAGAGGGTAAAATTACAGTAAAACAAATGACAAAACTAAGAGTAACAAATGATAAAGAAATGAAAATAAATATGAGCATGACCTAAACATTAAAAACTGTAAAACACTGCTGAAAGAAATTACAGAACACTTAAATAAATGGAGAGATAATCTGTTCAAAGATCAAAGGGCTCAATATTGTTAAGATTTCAATTCTCTCCAAATAGATCTATAAAAGTTGTTAAACAAAAATTGTTAACTTCCACAGCTTTAAGTCTAATTTAAAGAAGGTTTATTAGGCCATTGCTAGTGTAACGATATAAAAACTTCATTTCTTTGACATGACATTTTCTCCTTCCTCTCCTTTGATTCACACTAGCCTCATACAGCAGCCTGACTCACCTGTCTCCTCCCTTGCATGTCCACCCCCTGAATCATTAAGCCCTCAGGACAATGACTTCTAATTAGCATGAAAGAATCTTAGAACAAAGTCTAATGATCACAAAGACACAGTTTCAATAACATTAAAGGTAATATCGAGGCCTCAGGTGTGCTGCAGCTCCAGGACCAGAAAATCAGGGAAACCAGACTAAGCACGGCCATGACTGACATCAGACCCAGGCACGCTGACCAATTACCCCCTACCCTAGCGCCAACCAATCACTATAGAGACCCACGACTGCAGCTCCCACAGTCACCATGATCAATGATTTTCCCTCTATAAAACCCACAGCAGCCATTGGGGAGCCACATCTTTGAGCATTAACTCACCTGTAACTCCTCATGTGGGCCACTTCCTAAAAATAAACTCTTTGCTACAAGCTCCTGTCTTATTTACAGCTTTGATGCATGCAGGCAAATGTGAACCTGGTCCTGGGGCATGAAGTCTGAACCCCCAGCGGCAGGGCTAGGTGAGAAAACAACATGTCTACAGTCCTACAGCTGTCGAGCTCTTTATACGTCAAGTGTGTGTGTGGGCGGGGGGGGGGGGGGGGGGGGGGGGGGGGGTATCCCAGTTCTGGGATACGCAAAGAGTCAGGCAAGGAAAGAAATGTGTCTGTTCCTGTGGATTGCGGGCAGCAGACTGAGAAGTTCACGTGTGAACAAGAAGCAGAGGCTCCTGGCGTTCCATGGTGCCTGGCTATGACCTCTAGACAATCTTGGAAACAGCCACCCGAAAATGAATCCTAAATTCCAACAGATATACAGGAATGTGAGCAGTCTTTTGTTAGAGCTGGTCCACAGCTATTTACAGGCTAACTTCTTTTTCTCTCACTCTCTGGAATCTGTAATTTTAATTTAGAACATCTCAGAATTTTCTTGCCAGGGTCAAGGAAATTTCAATAAAAATCTGGGCAGGTGTGTGTGTATATCTGTATGTATGTGAAGACATGAAAAAGCTGACTCTAAAAGTTATATGGAAATGCAAATAATCTAGAATAGTCAAAATTATTTTAAAAATTAACAAATCGGAGCAATCACAATGTCATTTGAAGCTTATTATAATAATCAAAAGAGTGATATTGGTGTAAGGATGGAGATCAGTGGAACAGAGGAGAGGGTCCACAAATCATGGTCAGCTCGCATTCCATAGTAACGCCAAATAAATTCAATGGAGGAAAGTGAAAGGACAGAGCCAGGCCCATTTGCTATTATGGCACCATTTGCGCAGCAGGCCTACGGCCTTGTTAAACATGACTACCATTTTACTCTTCTGAGCTTATGTCCCCAAGACTGGAAATTACTGGAAAGCAAGAACAAACCATGACTAACAGCTCCCTACAGCCAGAAGCAGAAGATAACATTGGAACAAACTGCAGCCTGTGTTACAAACACCCCCAACAGCCAAGGGGCCACATAACAGCTGAGGGGCCACCCTTTTTAATCCAATTATAATTCAATAAAAGCTCAAAGGCCCCATACATCAATGCTGGTGTATCTCTCCATACTACACCCCTCTCCTTTCTTGGAGAGTGAATACAATCTTTCCTCTCTACACTTTCTTCTCTTTAAGAGCAGTCTTTTCAACAAAGGGTGTTAGAACAACTAAACAGCCAAATGAAAAAGAAAAATATAAAACCCAACCCTCCAAGTTAACTCCTGGGACAACTGACTTATGTGACATGAGTTGCAAAATAGTGGAAAAGTAATTTTTTCCTGTAAATACTACCAGGAAAATTGGCTAACCCAAAGTTTAAAAAAACAACAACAAAAAACCCAACAACAACAACAACAACAACAAAAATAGCCCTGACTCCATTCAGGGAGGGATTATTATCTTCTACCATTTAGTTCTTCTGGTTGAACTAATAATCAAATTAACACAAGACAGAAAAGTAGGAGAAAAACAAACTGAAATTTAATAACCTGAGTACCTCCTGCATACATGGGAAAGACCCTTGAAAAGTAAATTCGCCAAAAGAGTGGAAGCCATCACCTTCAACGCCTCCCTTCAGATAAAGACAGGGAGAATCAGTTAAGGGAGGGTTACCAGAAAAGCACAAGGAACAAGGGTAAGATTCTTATGCAGATTTAAATCCCGCCTACCCACTGAGATAGCAGTCCAAGTACAATGAAAGAAACTCCTTACAAATGGAAAATTCCCTTATAAATGTGTCCTTTTATAAATGGTAACTTCTACCTGATTTTCAGAGCTGATGATTCTTAAAATTAACCAGCAGCCTAAAATAACCAATACCCCAAAGGGGCATATCTGGGGGCAGAAAACTCTGCTTCCTTTCACCGCTATTTCACTTCCACACAAAAACCAATTCTAGGATGTAAATATGAAAAGTAAAACCCTAAACAGAACATAAGAGAACTACTACATGTTCTAGAGAAGGGGGGACCAACCCACAACCCCTGGGCTACATGTGGCCCAAGGTGGCTATTAATGCGGCCCGACACAAAATTATAAATTTACTTACAACACTGTGAGATTTTTTGTTTTCATTGGTGTTTATGTATTTAATGTGTGGCCCAAGACAGTTCTTCTTCCTCCAGTGTGTCTGAGAGGCACCAAAAGGTTGGATACCCCTGTTCTAGGTGTTTGTAAAAGAAAAGATTGAGAAAATGAACTAAATAAGTTTAAGAATTTCAATTCTTCATAGAAAAGTAATAAGAGTAAAGTAAACTAGAGATTGAAAGAAGGTATTCACAACACTTTAGAGACAAAGGGCTCCTTTCCAGAATGTAAAAGCAACTCCTATATATTAACATGAGAAAGCTAAACAGTCTGAGAGAAAACAGGCAAGGGGGCATGTTTAAGCAGATCCCATGGACAAATGAAACCATCTTCAACCTCATTAGTAATCAGGGGAAAGGAGAGTAAAGCCATAAAAAATGACTGACAACACCATATATTGGCAGAAATATAGAGCAACTACGATACTAGTTGGAGTACAGATGGGTATAACTACTTTTGAAGCAGGTTAGTAAGAAGCTAGGAAAACTCCTTGGCAGTTGGAATGGGGAAACTGAGACAGCTAAACAAGGCTGGGTAATTTACAGCCAGCTAATAAATCCTAAAATCTTACCTTCTATTACCAAGGACACTTAAGAGCAAATAGTTTACACATTCCAGACCATGCAGGGGCAGACCTAACTGGGTCCTGGTCCCTCTCTGGTGACATTCTTTGAAGGTTACACTGACCAGAGAATGACCCTGGTCCCCTCATATGCTCATTTTGATTCATCAGCATATCAAAGGACACACCTGGAAAGCTGGTAATATTCTGATTGAGGACTCCCCTAAAATTCCTACCTTTAGAAAACAGATAAAAACCCTTAAGTCAAAGAGCCCAGTTTGTGTTCTCTCTGGAGCAGGCCTGTGCCTTCCCTCCTTCTTGTCTCAGGCGTGTATCTTTGCTTTCTTTCTAAGCTCTAAAGCTTCCCAGGAGACTCGCAACCGGGGAAGCTGCAGGTAGTGGCAGCTCATCCCATGCTAACCCCCAAAACCTGTCCCCAAGGGCCCTATTTTGCCTCTGCAACTTGTCTCCCAAGTCTACTCAGCCCAGTACGATTCACTTCTGCCTCTGCGACTTTTTAAACAGCCAAAGCAGCCTCGCCTAAGCTCAATCTTCCTCACTTCTCCAAAGAGCCAAGGCAGCTAGTTCCACCTAGGTACACTCCTGTTGCTATGATCTTGCTTCTTCTAGCCTAAGCCCTTCCTTGTTCCCCAGCTTTAATAAACATGCTCACAAAATCACTTGGACTTGTGTCATGAAATCTTTCCAGCAAGAAGTCAAGAACCCACACATTCCAGCCCATGTCAAGGCAGAACCACCTTGGTCTCAGTCCTGGTGACTTCAGTGATACTTTGAAGATCAGTGTGGCATTCTACTAAAGTTCCACATATGTATACCCTATGAGCTAGCAATTCTATTCTTGGCTAAATATCCAACAGAAATACATGCACATGTGCACTAAAAGAAATGTGTGAAATGTTTATAGGAGAATTTATTCAACAGACCCAAAGAGAAATAAATCCACATAACTTCAACATTAAAATGAATGGACTATAGTTTACTCATGTGCTGAAATATACAGCAATGAAAATGGAGTAACTATAGCTACATGCAACAACATTGATGATCTTCACAAAGATCATACTAAGTGAAAAAAGGTGGCACAAACAAATGCATTCTGTATATTTCTATTTACATAAAATTCAAAAATGATCAAAACTAAAGCATTAAACGGAAACATTAAAAGACAGAATAGTTAGCAGCACTGGGAAAGAAGAGAGGGAGTGCCTCAGTGGTGATGGCAATGTTTCTATTTCTTGCACTGGGTGGTAAAATGGGTGTTGGCTTTGCAATAATAACTGTAAAGAAATATACAGTAGAAAGAAGAAACCTAGCTTTCTCTAGGATTAAAGACTCAAAGTAGCTTTACTGGCTGGCATTGCTGCCAGAAGGACCACTCACTGAGAAAACAAAGTGGCCCCATTTCAAGTTTGGAACTGGAGTGACTATGACAGCCAACAGTTTTAGTTTCACTTCTTACATCTTATTATTGCCCAGAACAGTTTGCTGGGCTGTGGGATAGAAACATAGAACCAGCAACAGCCTTTCCTGTTAAGACAGATGTAGCATCAGAATCCTGTTCAACCAACACTCCTATACTCCTCCAATCACGTGGAGGCGGCACATGAAATGAAACATACTGCCATCTTGGAGCTGCAGCAATGACAAGTATTAGCTGCACATGATCTGGTACATGACAAAAAAGGCCAAGACTCTAAGGAATCATGACAACTAAATGTGTAGCAACCTGGATTAGATCCTAGGCCCAGAAAAAAAACATTAGTGGGAAAACCAGTGAAATTCTAATAATGTCCATTAATTTAACTAACCCAACTATAATAATATTAATTTATTAGTTTGGATCACTATGCTGTTGTTATGTAAGATACATCATCAGAAGGTATGTGATGGGTATACAGGAACTCTCTGTACTAGTTATGTAACTTTTCAATAAATAAAAAGATTTCAAAATAAAAAGATATGTTTTTAAAACCTGTTGGAAATCATTCTTAACTTATTGAATATTAACATTCCTGTCTTCACTGAAAAGTTTAGCTGTTACCAGTAAAATTGTCACAAAAAGAAATACCAACAGATGGCACTGTAATACTACCAAGTCACTATTGTTATAAATAGAAAAGCAGTTTTTCATTTAAAGATAACGTTACTATGTTGCTCAATAGCTTCCCTGAGATCAGTGGTGCCTTTTTAACTGGTTTTTTCTGATTGGCAACATTGGGTTGCAAACAGACTAAGTTGTCAGTTAAAATAGGAGGAAACCAAACAAGCTAAGATAGGATTAGCAGGACATAAAGCCAGGCAAAACTGAGGGTTATTTCTACCTATATTCTTCTAGAAACTATTTAGTTGACCTTTTAAAAAGTCATGATAAAACTGGCATATGAGTTAAAATATACACACCGTGTTAGTAGAAGGTACAGTTTAAAATGCAAAAAAGATTTCACAATACAGTAGAGATAAACCTGAGGCAGTCAAAAGGAAGAAATTTAAGTTCTGTACCTAGACAGAAATGTAATTAGGTATTTCCCCAATTTGGTAAATACACTGAAAAAAATTAAAATAAGAACATAAGTGAACTTCAAGATAAACTGGGACAGAAGAGTCATCTTACTGTCAATGAAAGAATGTCCAAAACCTATTAAAAAGTTTTGTAAGAGTTTATTTGAACCAAACTTTTGAGGGCATGCCCAGAAACAAGATCTCAACAGATGGAGAAAATGCTTAGAAGAATGGCAGTTTTGCAATTCCTTTTATGCATTAGAATCAAAGGAGAAAACAAAAGAAGGTAAATGAAATCCACGGTGGTAGATTAAACGGGCAGAAGAAAGCAAAGCAGGGAAATCTCTAGGATTAAATAAAAAGAAGGGGAGTGGGGAGAGTTAGAAGACTGTATAACAGGGATAAATGGTAATGGAAGACTTCTCTTAGGATGGTGTACATGCAATACAATATAAAAATGATATATTATAGAATTATGTACCTGAAACCTATATAATTTTATTAACTAATGTCATCCCAATAAATTCAATTAATAAATAAATACAAAATAAAAATAAAAAGCAAAATGGAGAAATACACTTCTTTTACATTGGTAGGTACAGTAGTAGTGTTAATTATTAACATACACAACATACAGAAATAGTATGCAGGGAACAAGATAATGATGAGGGGTTCTATAGTCTCTTGCTCTGGTGGTCTTACACTCTAGTGCCTGCAGTTGTTCCTTCAAGGGGTCTAGAAAATAAAATTACTCTGGTCCTAGCCAGGTAGTTCAGTTGGTTAGAGCATCATCCCAATACGCCAAGGTTTTGGGTTCAATCCTTGGTCAAGGCATATACAAGAATCAACCAATGACTGTATAAATGAGTACAACAATAAACCAATGTTTCTCTTCTCTCTCTAAAAACCATCAATAAATAAAATTTTTTTAAATTACTCTGCTATTTCAAAGGTATGTTATCCTAAATGCATAAGAACAATGGACAGAACTCAAAGACTGACCTTTGCTAAGGAAACTACGGGCCTGGGATGTGACTACCCACCATGGTGTGTTAGAAATTTGTGATCAGAGCATTCTGTGTAGTTAGTCACTAAGCCTGTCAGGCCTGCCATGTGCCCCCAATGCCCCAGCTTGTCAGGTTTATTATAGAGCCCTTCTTCATTCACAATACAAATAGAAAAGCTGCCTTTAAAAAAAGAAAGAAAAACAGTCAACCACATAGAGACTGGTAAGACCAAGAGATAAATTTAACAACCCAAAGACAGCAGGTGGAATACATCAAAGAGAAAGTATAACTGCTACCAACCACTTCATTCTGTTGCTTTAAACCATGCTCTCTGTCTTCAGCATATTTTTTCATCTCTTTGTTTCGTAGATTCTCAGCTTCTTTTGCTTGGGTAATTAGCATCATTTTTTCATCTAACCATTTCTTTCTATCAGATTTATATTTCTGCTCAGATTCCTATAAACATAAACAGTACAAATATCACATGCTTAAATGGTCAAAAAATCTATTTCCATGCTGTTTTCATAAAACCCTGTCACTTTTTACCTTTCTAAACACTTAGAAGTGCCTTTCTTTCAACAATGACAACACCAGAGTTTATTTCAGATTATAAAATGAACATTGCTGGTTTGCTTTCCTAAAAAGTATTTCCCTTATAAACTTCACTTGCTATGAAGTCCATTTTCAAGGACTTGATTTAATCAGCAGGCATAAGAAATGAATGATTTGAATTTCTGAAAGAGTTACAAAGACCCAAGTCTTCCTAAATGCCAGGAAAACAAAACAAAGACTTGGTTTGTGATGGTTATTTCTAATTGTATGGTTCAAAAAGTAAAATATTCCTTGGTATACAGGATTCCAAATAAAGAACAACTTATGCAATAGGACAACCATTTATTAGTTTAAGGATCACTGAAAACAGCTGGAGAGAGAATATAGTTGATCAGCAATTTCTAAAGTGGCTTCTACAGATCCTTTGGGTTCAAAAGCATCTAACTTATACATTCAAAATCTAAGTGAACAAAAACAATATCCCACTTTAAAATATATGTCCCACCATTTAAAAAAAATTTTTAAAGCACTGTAATACATGAACTATGGTAATCCATTCCATGATTACAAATGTTATAATCTAAGATGTGTGATTACATCATTTGAGAGTAATGAAAACATACCAATGCTCTTTACTAAAAACATTCTCACTATAGTTAATAAAGTTTTTCTCATAATTAATGGAGAATTTACTTGGGGTTTTTACAATGGAAAGGATAAAATCTAGACTATATAATTAATAATTACAAAAGAAAGTAACACAAGGACATAGACAACAGTGTAGTGATTGCTGGGGCAAGGTGGGTATAAGGGGACTAAATGGTAATAGAAAAAAAGTACAATACAGATTAAATTTAAAAAATTAGTAAGTAGCCCTGGCTGGTGTGGCTCAGTGGACTGAGTGCTGACCTGCAAACCAAAGGGTTACCAGTTCGATTCCCAGTCAGGGCACATGCTGGGTTGAAGGCCAGGTCCCCAGTGCAGGACACACAAGAGGCAACCACACACTGATGTTTCTCTCCCTTTCTTTCTCCCTCCCTTCCCCTCTCCCTAAAAATAAATTTTAAAAAAATTTTTTTTAATTAAAAGAAAAAAATTAGTAAGTAAAAAAGAGAAACAATTTTTTGTGTTTGTTCAGTATCCAAACTATAGCCTGAATTTAAGAAAATAATTTAGATTCAGCTAACTTTTCAAAATCATTATATGTTTTCTTCCATCTCAAATCTAATTATGAGGGTAACTCCTAATGTACAAAATTGTAAGCAGTATTTGGTAAACCCCATTAAAAACATTTCCCCCACATGTTGTATTCTATACATAGTATGTCAGAGTTGAACATAAAATAAATAAACAAACACTAAGCAGAATATCTTCTATACAGTATGGTTTCAAAAATATATCCCAGTTTCCAGGTACACAACTCTGTTCTTTTCCAACTTAATAATTACATACTGAAAGGATTTACGAAAGTCAAAATAATGTTCCTAACAGTCATTTTCTCCACCAAAGTATTTGAATAAAAAGTTTAAGGACTAGAAAAATAGGTAAGGCATGGTAATTTAAATATTAAATATATAGAATAGAAAACTAAAGACTAAACCATTGTATTTTTTTAAAAAGATTTTACTTATTTTATTTTTAGACAGAGGAGAAGGGAGGGAGAATGAGAGGGAGAGAAACATCAATGTGTGGCTGCCTCTTGCGTGCCCCCACTGGGGACGCAGCCCACAGCCCAGACATGTGCCCTGACTGGGCAATCAAACAGGCGACCTCTTGGTTTGCAGGCCAATGCTCAGTCCACTGAGCCACACCAGCCAGGGCTCAACCATTGTATTTTCGTTGCCAATTAGTTTATAGTTTGGGAATTTCTTCCTTGTCATTTCAATACATAATGAAAAAACTGTATCAGTATATTAACATTTCCTAGGAATTATTTTACCCATATCTAAATTAATGAACAAATACTTACTGAAGTCTTCTCTCATGAGAAATATAATGAATATATAGACGGATACATATATACATACATAAATAAAATCATACCTGTAACTCATCTTGAAGCTTACTGAGCTTTTTATTAAGCACACTGGTGTAATCCTCGAATTCCTTATTTGACCTTTGATTATTTTTTGTTTCCAGATCTTTGAATTTTTCCTTCAATTTTTCCAATTCTGTTTGAAAACATAAAATTAGTTTTAAAAGCACATGCAAAAGTTATACCATTTAGAGATATACATGGCATGGGATACAGACAAGAATCAGAAGAACCCAGAAAAAAAAAAGATCAAGACAAAACTATAGCCCTGACCAGTGTGGCTTGGTTGGTTGGGTGTCATCCTGCAAAGCTAAAGGTCAAAGGTTCGATTCCTGGTCAGCGCACATGTCTGGGTTGCAAGTTAGGTCCCTGGTCAGGGTGTGTATGAGAGGCAACAAATAAATGTTCCTCTCTCACATGGATATTTCTCTCCCTCTCTTTCTCCCTCCCTTCCCCTCTCTCTAAAAGCAAATAAACAAAAATTTTTTTAAAAAGACACAACTAGAACTGTACTAGGAGTTGTGCTTTTAAGAGTTCTTACCAAATTACCAGAGGAGGAACTACAAGGACCACCGAATAACGTTCACTGGAATGTTATTCACATCCAGTATTGTACACTGGAAAGTGTACAATATAAATGCATGTTAGCCTTAATAATATAGAAAGTTTGATGTGATTTTTAAAAATTAAAACAAAAATATGTGGTGGTATTCTGAAGGATGGAATGAAAGTATTTATACAAGACAATATGAAGAACTAGACAGGTAAAGCTTAGTTGAAAGTTTATTCTTATCATCTAGGGAACATTGTGAGTTTTCATCCAGTTATTATGAACATGTCCTTACTCCTTCTTTACTAAATACAATTTTACTTAGATAAAACAATTTTCATCACACTGGAAAATGGCAAATGACAGGGCATTCCAAAAACACACTAAATATTTTTCATTATGAATTATTATAAATACTATAATACTTTAAAAATGAAAGACACCTAGGAAAATTAAAAAAATGCAACGGTATATCTTGAGATATTTAAGCAATCTTGTTTTACCTGTGGCCAGTCTTTCAGCTTCCTCTAATTTAGCTTCAAGCACTTGCTCTTGCTCTACCTGAGTTTGTTCTTGTTCTTCCAGTGTCATTCGCATGTCTTCAATTATTTTTTCTTTAACATTTAGATCTAAAAATTTGGGTGAACATTTTAGAAATTTAGAAACATCTCCATCTAGATACCCAATTTTTCTTGAATTCTCCTAAAAACTAAAATACACTTTTATTAACTATAATAGATTATGAGTTCCACACAGACAGAAACTTTGCTTATTCTCTCCTGTACCCCCAATGCCTAAAAGAGCACTGGCATAGATGAAGCACCAAATAAATGTCTGATGCACCGATGAATGCTTGGATGATTGCAAGAATGGACAGATGGAAAGAAATCTTTTCCAAAAAAAATTAACAAATTTTTATAATGTTAAACTGTTAATACTAATAAGCACAAATCTTGAGATGTAAAAGAAGCATTATTTGGCAAAACACTTACTTTTAGTCTTAATATTTTCAAACCACAATTAAAACCTTTAACTCTTAAAAACAAAAAAGGCTCAATCCCAATCTGACTTATTTTCTTAAAACTCAAGTAACTATTTTTTATAGAAAAATTTTCAAAGCCAAATATTTATTTCTAGTGTTTTTAAAACCATCCCTTAGGAGGAATGACTGTGTTACTAGTCTTACCGAGATTGCTTCAAGCCCTTGAAAATTGACAATGTCTTGTAAATAACTCTATTTTAATCCTATCTGCTAGGAAGACATTAAGAGGAAAGATTACTTTGTTGCCTCTAGTATTGACCACATATTAGCAAAGCTCATTTGAGATACCTCTTATCAAAACTATTGCTGGTGTCAGAGGTGACAAATCTATAAATGCATATAGGTCAACCTCAGGTCACTAAAAGTAATATTAAATAACAAAAATCTCAAAAGACGGCTCCCTCAAAATGCACATAAAGCAAGTTTAACACAAACAAAAATATTTTAAAAAATTATATGAGTAATTTTTAGTATATCTGTCCACTGATGTAAGCTGCTGGGAGTGCTAATAAAATAGGATTCCTCCTAAGATTAAAGGAGTCTTGGTATTATCACTTAAACTCTCTTTCTTTCAAAAAGCATGACTTGCAAAATATTCATATTATACAATTAAAAGTTTATTCGAAGAATCCCCTTCCTCTTCCATGCTGTATTTTGCACAAAACTAGAGGGCTAGGACAAGAGTTTAAGTATCTAATTATCAACTAGGAGAGTCTCAGAGCACCAACTTCACCAATGGCTATCCACCTATCATCTCAAAGGCAGAAACAGTAAAGGAAAAAGAATTATTTCATCAGTCACTGCCTCCAATAAGTTACATTTTACTTCAGGATAGAATCCAGCAATATACAAAAGCAAAATAGAAAATAAAGCACATAAAGACAACTATGAAAAAGATATCTCATCATAGCTTAAAAAAAAAAGACTGTAAAATGAAAATAAACAAGTGATTTTCAACTGCTGTGCTGCAAAGGGGCATACCAGTATGATGTAAGAATTTTTAAAATATGCAAACCTGATTATTTAGTCAGGTGCACGGACCTCTTTGCCCTTAGATAGTAGAATTTAAAAAATGACAACAGCCAACACAGTAATAGCCATCTACTGTGAATAAATCAAAACTATACCTATTTTTTTGGTCAGATCAGCAAAAAATATATTTTTTGGTGTGCTACAGAATTTTAGTAGTTAATCTACATGTGCCACAAGATGAAAAAGGCTGAAAATCACTGGAATAAACACCAAGTGCTTAACATTCAGGGGAGAGGGTCACTGAGAGCTATAATGTCCCGGAAAAGGCTCAAAGAGGAAAGGTTTAAGCATAACATTTGACAGTAGGTAAGAAAAGGAAAGAAGGGACATTACAAAAACTACGGACAAAAATGACACATAAATGTCAAGTAAAATCCCAGATTAGCAATACTTAATGACAGTTCAAATTTCAGAATACCAGTATACCAGAAGTCTATAAAACAAGTAGAAAAGCTTGAAACCATGTGATACTATGTTGCACTTACCACATTGGCAATAAGTTTGAAGTCTGAGAACACCTATACAGGCAAAAATGTGGGGAAACAGGACCTCCATATACTATAACTGTGAGTATAAACTAGCATAAGCACTTCGGGGAACAGAAAAGCAATATTTATCAAAATTTCAAATATACATCATTTGGGCCAACAATTACATTGCTAGAAATTTCCCCTACAAAAATATTTACTGTTGTTTATGTGCACAAAGACTTTTGTACAAAAACATTTCTGGTACTGTCTCTAATAACAAAATAATGTCTGAAATAACAAAAAAAATTTCAATCTAAGGATATTACCAAAGAGTAGATTATAAAAAGTATTGAGTAGATTATAAAATGTACTGACTATTAATATTTTGAGATTACACTTATGTAAGATAGTGTCTTTACCTTAAAAATTTCATGATTAAAGTATTTATGTATAAAGTAACTGATGCTTGCAAATAACTTTCAAGTCTCTCAGTTTAATATATACATGAATAAGAGAAAAAGAGGGATGGAAATATGGCAAAATATTAAAAAATGTTGAGTCAAATAAAGGGTATTCGGGTGTTTTTCACATTGAACTTTTGACTCCTTTGCCAATGTTCTTTTTTAATTAAAATTTGGAAAAAATTGGGAAGTTGGAATCATGCCAACTTTACAAGACATGAAATTGTACCTTAAATTAGCATATAATATTCCTTCTATTGAATTTTGAAATTATGTTTCATTCATGACCAACATCATGTCTTTGGTAAAAAGAAGGACTCTATTCCTTGCAATGTCTTCTCCTTTGTGCATATTATAATCAGTTTTCTCTCCTCTGTTCTAATCAATGTTGTAATGTTGCTTAAAACTTTCAAGATAATAAATTTTTTCTTCCATTTAAAAAAAGTCATATTAAACAAATTGCTTACAGCAATATTAATAAAATGGAATCATATATAGTCTTCAAAAATAAAGAGGTTAACAGAGGGGGGAAAGATAAGGCAAATGTGCATATGTACCAAACCTAGAGAAATCAGTAATTTCTTCTGGAGTCTTTTTTTTAAGGTCACACATTTCCACAGAAAATGTGGTATTTTGACTTCCAGCCAAGATGGAGGCATAGGTAGATACACTTTGTCTCCTCGCAGAACCAAAAGAAGGACAACAACAAATTTAAAAAGAAAAAGTAACCAGAACTGCCAGAAAATCAAACTGTATGGAAGTCTGACAACCAAGGAATTAAAGAAGAAACATACATCCAGACAGGTAGGAGGGGCGGAGACAGGCAGCCAGGGCAGAGAGGACATGAGGCAAGGCTACGGCTGGTGGATCAGAGCGGGCAAAGCAGCAGCTGGTGGAATGGGTGGTCCCACATTTGTGGGAGGATAAAACAGGAGGAACAACAGGGGAATGAGAGAGACCATGCAACACAGGGTTCCGATGCGAGAAAGGAAAGCCTCAAAACTTCTACCGGTAAAAACCTGAGGGGGTTGCAGCAGCAGGAGATTCCCAGTCTCACAGGAGAGTTCATCTGAGAGACTCACAGGGTCCTAGAATGTACACAAACCCACCCACCGGGGTATCCGCACCAGAAAGGCCCAATTTGCTTGTGGGTAGCAGGGAAAGTGGCTGAAAGCAGCCCAAGAGGCGAGCAAGTGGCATTGTTCCCTCTCGGATCCCTCCCCCACATACAGCACCACAAGGCAGTGAGGTACCTGCAAATACCTCAGACTCCACCCCTCACAGTGTAATACGCGAGCCGAGACAAAAAAAATATATGGCCAAAACGAAAGATCAGATCAAAGCTCCAAAAATAGAACTAAGAGATGAAGAGAGCCAACCTAACAGATACAGACTTCAAAACACTGGTAATCTGATGTTCACAGAAATGGTTGAGTATGGTCACAAAATGGAGGAAAAAGGGAAGGCTATACAAAGTGAAATACAGCAAAATATATAGGGAACCAACAGTGATGGGGAGGAAACTGAGACTCAGATCAACAATTTGGAGAAGGAAGAAATAAACATTCAACCAGAACAGAATGAAGAAACAAGAATTCAAAAAAATGAGGAGAGGATTAGGAACCTCTGAAACAACTTTAAACGCTCCAACATCCGAATCATAGGGGTGCCCGAAAGAGAAGAGGAAGAGCAGGAAATTGAAAACTTGACCTCTTGTTGCAACAACACGAATGGGAGCCAGGAACTTCCGATTTGGGAGCCAAGCCCAAGGATTGTTTTAATAAAATGGCAGACAAGCCAGACACGGGGGAAATTGCCAGCTTCGATAAGGCCAAGTTGAAGAAGATGGACACACAGGAAAAGAAGACCCTGCCGACCAAAGAGACCACTGGCCAGGAGAGCTGCAGTGAAATTTCTTAAGAACCTGGAAGATTCCCCACCTCCATCATCTTTGGAACCCCAGTCATGATATAGAGAAAAAACTACCTGAAAAATGGACACGAGTGTCAAACTGCACTGAGAACCCAAACATTCCCCTCCCATGCCATCAGCCTGTGGGTCTCTGAGGGGACCCCTCCCAATTCAAACTGCCAAATTTTCCAATTTGCCCTGGGATATTGTAAAAAATTTACTTTATAATTAATAAAAATAAACACACCTTATGGCAAAAAAAAACACAAAAAACAAAAAAACTGAAAACTTATTTGAAAAAATAATGAGAGAACTTCCCAAACCTGGTGAAGGAAAACAGACTCCCAGGAAGTCCAGAAAGCTCAAAGACTCCCAAAGAAGTTGGACCCAAGGAAGAACTCACCAAGGCACATCATCATTACATTACCCAAGATTAAAGATAAGGAGAGAATCTTAAAAGCAGCAAGAGAAAAGGAGACAGTTATCTACAAAAGAGTTCCCATAAGACTATCCACTGATTTTTCAAAAGAAACGTTACAGGCAAGAAGGTGCTGGAAAGAAGTTTATGAGAGTCAAGATAGGCAAGGAGTTACATCCAAGGACACTCTATCCAGCAAAGTTGTCATTTAGAATGGAAGGGCAGATAAAGTGCTTCCCAGATAAAGTAAAGTTTAAGGAGTCCATCTTTACCAAGCTCTTATTATATAAAATGTTAAATGGATTTATCTAAGAAAAAGAAGGTGATCAAAACTATGAACAGTAAAATGACAACAAACTCACAACTATCAACAACTGAACCCAAAAAAATAAAAACAAAAACGAACTAAGTAAACAACTAGAACAGGAAGGGCAGAATCACAGAAATGGGAGATCACATGGAGGGTTATCGGCAGGAAAGGAGAGGGTGGAGAACGGGGGGAAAGGTACAGGGAATAAAAAGCATAAATGGTAGGCACAAAACAGACAGGGGAAGGTTAAGAATAATATAGGAAAGGAAGAAGCCAAAGAACTTATATGTATCAACCACAGACATAAACTAAGGGGGGGAATGCTGGTAGGAGGGCGGGTACAGGGCAGAGGGGAATAAAGAGGAGAAAAAAAATGGGACAACTGTAATAGCATAATCAAAATACATTTTCTAAAAAATGTGGTCTTTTGTTATCTTCTTTATCACTGGAATAGAGGCAGAATGGAACAAGGCAGGATTAGGAAACAAAACACATTACTCTGGACAGAATCTGAAAAGTTATACATTTTAGGCTATAAAAAAGGGAGGTCAGAATGTTAAGCTAGAGTGTGAAAGTTCATTGTGTACTTACTGCAAACTCTATCAGCATGAAAAAGAACATAGAAACTATCAACAAGTACCAAGAGAAAATGAAGAACACAATTTCTGAATTCAAGAACACAGCAGAAGGAATCAAAAGTAGAATAGATGAAGGAGAGGATCGAATCAGCGAGCTGGAGGACATGGTAGAAAAAACTCCCAGAAAGAGCAAGAAAATGAAAAAAGGCTGAAAAAGAACAAAGAAAGCCCCAGCTGGTGTGGCTCAGTGGATTGAGCATCGGCCTGTGAACCAAAGGGTCACTGGTTTGATTCCCAGTCAAGACACATGCCCAGGTTGTGGGCCAGGTCCCAGGAAGGGGCGCAAAAGAGGCAACCACATATTGATGTTTCTCTCCGTCTCCCTCCCTACCCCCCTCTAAAAATAAATAAGTAAAATCTTTAAAAAAGTAAAAATAAATTAAAATAAAAATGTAAGAGCTAAAACTATAAAACACTAAGATGGCCTAGGTGACTTTGAAACAGACTATAGTTTCTTAGACGTAACACCAAAATCACAAGTAATGAAAACAAAACAGGTAAACTAAAGTTCATCAAAATTGAAAACTTTTATACATCAAAGGACACTATCAAGTAATTGAAAAAAACCCCCCAAAAATGGGAGAAAACATTTACAAATCATTTATCTAATAAGGGTCTAATGTCTAGAATACATAAAAGACTCTTACAACTCCAAAACAGAAAGACAACCCAATTTTAAAGCGGGCAAAGGACTTAACAGACTTCCAAAGAAGATATACAAATTGCCAACAACTGGGAACTAGACTCTCAATATTTTTAGTAATTAGATAAATGCAGATCAGTTAACACAATGACATACTACTTTATATTCATCAAAATGTTAAGTTAAACAGTGTTCCCAAAAATTTCATGTCCACCCACTACAAATATTACCTTATTTGGAAATAGGGTCTTTGCAGACATAATCAAGTTTAGAATAAAGTCATATTGGATTAGGACTGGCCCTGATATAATCACGAGTGTCCTTATACAAAGAGGGAAATTTAGACAGACACACATGGGGAGAAGACACGGATATAGGCACACCACAGGGAAGATGTCCAAACACAGACAGACTGGAGTTATACTGACACAAATCAAGAAAATAAAGGATTGCCATAAACTACCTGAAGCTAGAATACACAAGGAAAGATTCTTCCCTAGAACCTTCAGAAGAAGCACATCGATACCTTTATTTTGGATTTCTAGCTCTCATGACTGTGAGAGAATAAGTTTTTGTTGTTTTAAGCTACCCAGTTTGTGGTACTTTGTTACAGTAGTCCTAGGAAACTAATAAAGATAGCTACAACTTTAAAAAAGAAAATTAAGTGTTGGCAACATTGTGAAGAAACTGGAACCCTCATCCACTGCTGGTAGGAACATAATACAATATAGCCACTGTGGGAAAATATGACAGTCCCTCAAAGAGTTAAACATACAGTTAATATATGATCCATTAGGTCTACTACTAGATATATATCCCAAGAGAATTAAAAACATAATGTTCGCCCAAAACTTGTAAACAAATATTCATAAAAGCCAAAAAGTGGAAACAATCCAAATGCCCATCAACTGATACATATATAAAAAGTGGCTCTGGATGGTGTGGGTCAGTTGGTTGGAGCGTGACATCATAGATCAAAAGTCACAAGTTTGATTCCTGGGCACGGACCCAGGTTGTGGATTCGATCCCCAGTTAGAACATGTACAAGAAGGCAACCAATCAATGTTTCTCTCTATCCCTCTGCCTCCATCTTTCTCTCTCTCTAAAAAAAAGTGATCTACTCATACAATGGACAATTAGTTGGCCATGAAAAAGAATGAAGTAGTACAATGCTACGATATGGATGAAACCTGAAAATGTGCTAAGTAAAAGAAGTCAGACACAAAAGGTCAAATGCTGTATGAACCCACTTACATGAAATGTCTACAACAGGTAAATCCACAGAGAAAGAAAGCAGATTAGTGATTGACAGGAACTGGCTAATGGGTGTAGCATTTCTTTTTGGGGTTAATGTTCTGGAATTAGATAGTAACAGTGTTGTACAATATTGAATACAGTAAGCCCACTAAAATGTATACTTTTGAAGGGTAAATTTAATAGTGTATGTATTATATCTCAATTATTTTGAAAACAAATTTACTAAGATAGCCAAGTGAATGGCATTCAAGTATTTAAACAGAAATGCAGAAGCCAGGGAAATCCTCAAAAACTGAAAATACAATTTTTTGTTAAGGGGTAACTGAGTGACAGGAAGGGGAGGAATCTGCTAATTTATGAAGAGAAATAAAGGGGTGGGGAAAAGTAAGTAAGAACTCTGTGCCACATTGTACTTGACTACAAAAATATGTAAATAATGAAGGCTGGCAATTTGAGCACTTACGAAGTTGTACCTAAGTGCACTGTGCCACTGTGACATTCTTTTGAGTTAATAAAGCTACTGTAAATCATAACCTGCATGTCTTTTTCCATACAAACAACTGTAAACCTATTTTTATAATATTTGAAGTTAAAACACCAATGCAATTTGAGTTTAAAAAGCATAATTCAGCACATACAATTTGAACCTAAAGTTTTAAATAATTTTTTAATACTTTATAAAATATGTTTTTAATTTTAAAGCTATTTTACTTGAAGTATGCTCTTCACATCATTTTGTCCAAAAATCTATTCCATTCATTGTGACCTATGTAACCTTGTCTTTATTTTGTACAAAATATTAACCATTATCTAGAGATCAATGTAGCTTTGACTATTTCTTAATGTTTTGTATTTCCAAGAATAAACCTTACACTGTTAAGTTACTCATTAGAATCAATTCTTTTCTGTTTTGATAATGTTAGGCTTACATTGCCCTTACTTTACTTTAGAATTTTCAAAGGAAAATGCTAAACCAATTGTTATTGCAACTATTTTGCTAGTCATTTTAATAATGGAAGTAGAAGTTTGTTCCTGACCTTTGCACACTCTCTCATACTGCTGCATAGCTTCTTCCACTTTCTGATTACTTAACTGCTCCTGTAAAATGAAAGAATATGAATTAAATGCTAATGTAACAAACACACAACAATGAATAGTGGGGCCTGAAAACAGAGTTCAATATTAGGTTTGATATCTTTCTCTTAACAAAGCTACTAATTTTAAGATTCCAGGTTTCTTTCACGTTGGAGAAAAGGGCAGAGTGAGAGTAACAAAAAAATAGTAATAACAACTTTATAATCTACCTCATTTTACTTAAGATTTTAAGTTACTATGTTCTCTTACACTCCACAAAAAGCAAAAACAGGGAATTGGAGCTATACTATGTATTTAACAAAGCAGGAGCAAGGAAAACCATAAGAAAGTTTCCTATCAATAATTTCAAAAGGCAGAAAAACAGGGCCCGCCATCCCCTCTACATAGACAGAAAACAGATGGAAAGTTTGAAAAATAACCAAAGCATTAAGAGCCAAGATTAAATTATGGGCACTGAAAATCTTCTAATTCCAATTTTTATCCGTAGGTAATCCAACCTCACTCATTATCTCATCTGACTTAAGCACTATATTCTAATTTCCTAAGTCTTAGAACGAATCATTACAGAATCTGAAAGTCTCTGAATTGTATTAGGAAAATACAGATTGCTTTATTAGGATTATATTCAGTTAAAAATTTAAATCACATGTTTACACCTAAATATTCATTGGTTTGCTTCATTCAAAAGTAAACATGCAAAGAATACAACAATCTTTCTTTACTGTTGCCTTATCAATTAATTGATGTCAAGTAAAATATAGCCATTTATAAAGGGATTTTGCTTTTGCTTTAGTGTTGTCTTACAAAAATTTTTATAAGATCTGAGCTTTTTCATTTTACTTTTTGTTTTGAAAATATTTTAGATGTATAAAAGAATTACAAAGACGGTAGAGATTTCCTGTATAACCTCCACTTAGATTCTCTAATTTCAGCATCTTTTATTACCATGGTATATCTTTTTAAAACCAAGAAACTAACATTATACACACACGCACACACGAAACAACAGTTGAGTCTTGAAGCTATTATTTAGAAAATGGAAATAATCATTTTTGTATGGAAAAAAGAAATTATCATTGATATAATACTATCAACACTACAGACTTTATTTGGATTTCACCAGTTTCTCCACTGATGTTCTAGGACACCACATACCACACAACAGTACATTTGGTCATCATGTCTCCTTAGTATCACATTTGTCATAGTTTCTCGGTAATGCTTTACTTTAGTGACCTTGACACTTTTTACTGGTCACATATTTACAACATCCTCAGTTTGGGTTTGTCTGGTATTTTCTCACAATTAGAATGAGTTAATGGATTTGGAGGAAGAATACCAAAGGAAAGATGTGCCCTTCTGGTCACATCAAATCAGAAAACACATGTTAACCAATATGACTTTCCAGTGGTGATGCTCTTCTTGAATACTTGCTTAGGTGGTGTCTGCCTGATTTCTCCACTGTAAAGTTACTATTTTTTCCTTTCCATACTCTAATCATTAGAAGCAAGTCATTATGGCCTTGTTTAATTTTAATCGATTTATTTTTCAATTGCAGAAAAAGTCAAAAGAGAATTTGATATAAAGAACTGATATTTTAGACACTAAAATGTAACAGATTCTGCTTAAGTAATTCTTTTAAAAAACTTACCTTGAGTTGTTGAATGGTTCGCTGTTTCATATCTATTTCCTGAGAATACTGGTTTTTCTTTTTCTCCAGTTCATTAATTTTAATCCTCAGTAATTTTTCTTCATCACGCATTAGAGAGACCTACAAAGTAATCATTATAAAACAAATAAAGCATTTTTCTAAATATTAATTACTTTTTGCTTAAAATTCATGGTCAGTGGTTCAAGGATTCATGTCCTTAAAAACCTACTTAAAAAAGTGAAGACTAACATAGTATAAGATATAGCTTCAAAATACCAGAATATTTCTTTAATACTCTAAAGGAGAATATATATGAAGAATTCATTTTCTCCTTACATTTTAAGAATCACAAACTCTGTAAGCTCTAAGAAAAGAATCAACATAGCATCTTGCATGCAACAGCAAAATCATTATCATGGAAAAATCAAAAGAAACATTCTAGGGGGAAAATACTGGCTCACATTTCCAGAGTTTATTGAGTAATATAATCCAGTAATACAAGAAATAGTTTAAAAGCTAATAATGGCACATAGAGGATAAAAACAGAACAATTACATGACCAAATGGTACACAGGAAAGGGAAAGTCCATTGATTTTTGGTATTAGTGGTACCTAATTCTACAAACTTGTGATAGAAATCAAAAGCGTTATGAACTAGCATAAATGTGTTCCAAAACAAACGAGGGCTGGGGAAAGACAGAGAGAGAGAGAGAGAGAGAGAGAGAGAAACACAAAGGTAATATATGTACATTTTTAGCCAATTTCCATCATGCCAATCTGACAGATCTCAAATACTAAAGAAAATTAATTTTTAAAAGTTTCCCCTCATAAAAAGAATGAAGATGCCACAATAATAATGGCTCTAATAATTTGGTTTCAGAGGATTTTTATGTTCCTTTACAGGTTTTCTGTATGTTCCAAATACACAACAATAAATTCGTTACTTCTTTTATAATTATACATTAATATTTGTTTTTATCAGCTTATTTTGTTTAAAAATATGGGACTCCCAGTAATAAGCATCCATACTGATTTTACAGATATAAATTGTCAGCCAGTAATAAATACAGACTATGTGTTGCACCAGAACACACATAGGACTGCCTCAGTTTCCATCCTAGTTATACCATATACTAGCTCAATGAACTGGACAAGTTATCTCTCTCAATGCATGTTTCTTTACCTATATAACAGAAGTTCAAAAAGGTGCCTACCCCTAATATTTGTATGAGAATTAAATGAGATATGTATAAACTCAGAATAAGCTGCTATTGTTATTATTAGCATTGACACTATGCATTGTTTAACAGAAAACACTCTTAATACCAATCATTAGAGTAATGATGAACAATTATACAATAAAACATTAAAGATATCTCTATAAATAGTAAGAAAAAAATCTTTAAAAACAGAACTGAAAAGCAATATTTATATATAATTGATCTCATTTATAAAAGATAAAAGTACCAGTATATACAATAATTATTTATATATACATATATTAACTTTATATAAAAAGATCTAAAACACAGATGGACTGTTAAGAGTAGACATATTTAAAAAGAAAATAGAAATAAAATTGAGGAGAGGACTTTTACTTGTACACTCATGTCTTTAAAAATATTTACTAATAATATATCGCAATAAAAAGGTCTAACTGGAAAAAGTGGCTATTTTTTAAAAACTGAGTAACTGTTTCCACGTGAACACAAGTCAATTACACCATGCTTGATAATGCTTACTGAGAACCATGGTGCTCAGAAATAGTTAACTTAAAACAGGAAGTTAATGCCTAGGACGCAAAATAATCCAAGTCTCCTACATGATAAACAAGTGCTTTTCCAAATTATGCCACACTGCTTTTAACTTGCTGATTTGACTAAAATTATTCCCATTTCCCAATTATAGTTCAGGTCATCTTTACCTTTGAAATATATCACGTGGTCTGGCAACTTTCTGTATATAATTATCAGAAAAAAAACACAGGCTTTTGTGTGTTATCTATGGTAGTATTGTTTGCATTTTTCTTCCACTGATTAAAAACTTGCATTTCCCTTATTATGAATGAATACATACATACTCATTATAAAAAATTAATAAATGCAACAAGTAGTTTTTAAAATATTACCTATAATGCCATTACCTAAGATAACCAAAATATATCATAATTTTGATATATTTCCTTGCAGTCTATATTATTAATATATAAGTATTTAATATACCTATAAAATAAAAAATTGGGTTCTGCTTCTATTACCTAACATTATAACACAAGCATTTTCCCACTTTATCATAAAAACGTAGTACTCATCACTATCTTAAATCAGAATCCCACTTATATACATTGACGGTGAATCTGGGAACTTAACTACTAATGAAGCACAATTTATACATCTCTACAAATCATTATAAAAGAAGCAACAGAACTTAGGCCAAAGGTTCCAAGATTCAGAGTGCGTGAAAGGCTGGGGGTGGGCAGGACCTTAAGAACTTCTCTGCTCAAGAAATGCAGAAGGTACTAGATCCACAGCAAGAGCTTCTCTTCCACTTCTTCTTCTTCACCACTACAGACCTAGTAGTCATGAAATTATTTAATTTTAAAAGTCTTACTTTTCCTTTCATTTTTAATTTATATTATTGCTGGAGTTCTCTTATGTTACATGAAAAATTGTTCCAGAACTTAATGTTTAAGTAGTTTGGAAGAAACTAATCCTCTACAGAAAACAACATAAAATGATAAATTTAAAAACATGTTAAAATCATCTTAAATACATTGAGAAACTAGCAAAAGAAAAAAGAAATATTGAACAGAAAACTAAGTAAAAAAATGAATCCTAAAAATAAGTGGAGCACTGACTGATAACTGGCTTTAGTTTTGAGAACACCTGCAGAATTAGCTAGTCTGATTTTTCAAAGGATGACAAAAAATAATAATGGTATTAAAATAAAGAACTTCAGCCCTAGCTGGACAGGTGGCTCAGTCAGATGGAGTATCATCCCATGCACCAAAAGGTTGCGGGTTTGAGCTCCAGTTGGAGCGTGTATGGGAAGCAAGCAATTGTTGTTTCTTTCTCACTTCAATGTCTATGTCTCTCTCTCTGTCTCTCTCTCTCTCTCTCTGTCTCTCTCTCTGTCTCTCTCTCTCTCTCTCTCTCTCTCTAAGGGGCGCAAGACAGACCGCACAACCCAGGATTCTAGCACTGGAACTAATGCCTCAAAAGCTCTGCTGGTAAAAACCTATGGGGGTTGTAGTAGCAGGAGAAAACTCCCAGTCCCACAGGACAGTTCGTTGGAGGAATCCTCAGGGTCCTAAAAAGTACAAAAACACACCCACTCAAGAACAAGCACCAAAAGGGTCCAATTTACTTGTGGGTTGTGGGGGAAGTGACTGAAAGCAGTGAGAGCTGAGCAAGCAGCACTGTTCCCTCTTGGAACCCTCCCCAACATAGCGCCACAAGGCAGTGACATGGTTGCCCCACCCTAGCAAATACCTAAAACTCTGCCCTTTTTAATGTAACAGATGTGCCAGAGACAAAAAAATACGGCCCAAACGAAAAAACAGATCAAAGCTACAAAAACAGAACTTAGTAATGAAGAGACAGCCAACCTATCAGATGCAGAGTTCAAAACACTGGTAATCTGGATCCTCACAGAAATGATTGAGTATGGACACAAAATAGAGGAAAAAGTGAAGGCTGTGCAAAGTGAAATAAAGAAAAATACATAGAGAACCAATAGTGAAAGGAAGGAAACTGGGATTCAAATCAACAATTTGGAGAAGGAAGAAATAAACATTCAACCAGAACAGAATGAAGAAACAAGAATTTAAAAAAATGAGGAGAGGATTAGGAACCTCTGGGACAACTTTAAACGTTCCAACATCCGAATCATAGGGGTGCCAGAAGGAGAAAAGGAAGAGAAAGACATTGAAAACTTACTTGAAAAAATAATGAAGGAGAACTTCCCCAACCTGGTGAAGGAAATAGACTTCTAGGAAGCCCAGGGAGCTCACAGAGTCCCAAAGAAGTTGGACCCAAGGAAGCACACACCAAGGCACCTCATCATTACATTACCCCAAGATTAAAGATGAGGAGAGAATCTTAAAAGCAGCAAGAGAAAAGGAGACAGTTATCTACAAAAGACTATCCACTGATTTCTCAAAAGAAACCTTCCAGGCAAGAAGGGGCTAGAAAGAAGTATTCAAAGTCATGAGAAGCAAGGACTTAGGTCCAACATTACCCTATCCAGCAAAGCTATCGTTTAGAATGGAAAGGCAATAAAGTGCTTCCCAGATAAAGTCAAGTTAAAGGAGTTCATCATCACCAAGCCTTTATTATACGAAATGTTAAAGGGACTTATCTAAGAAAAAGAAGAAGATCAAAACTATGAACAGTAAAATGACAACAGACTCACAACTATCAACAACTAAATCTAAAAAAAGCAAAACAAAAACAAACTAAGCAAACTGCTAGAACAGGAATAGTATCGCAGAAATGGAGATCACATGGAGGGGTGTCAGCAGGGAGGGGGAAGGGGAAGAATGGGGGAAAAGGTACAGGGAATAAGAAGCATAAATGCTAAGTACAAAATAGATGGGGGAGGTTAAGAACAGTACAGGAAAGGGAGAAGCCAAGGAACTTACATATGTATGACCCATGAACATGAACTATGGAGCTGGGGGACGCTGGTGGGAAGGGGGGTATAGGGCAGAGGGGAATAAAGGGGACAAAAAAAAATGGGACAATGATAATAGCATAATCAATAAAATATGCTTAAAAAAGACAAAGAATTAGAATCAAGAATAAAGAAATCCTATAAAATAATACTCAATGTAAACTGTAATTGAAAAATAAAATTTGTTAAAATAATGAAACCCTACACACTACTAAAAGAATAAAAAGAGCACAATTTTTAAAAATATGAACAAATGGATTTCACAGAGTAGAAACTGGAAGGGACAAATAGCCACTAAAAACATAATTGATGCTGTACTACATTTGTAATCAGAGGATGCAATTTCAAACCACAAGATACCCTTTTCAAATCCTCTGACTCAGGAATTCTATCCCCTGGAATATAAACACTTGCATAAGTGTATCCTATTTCCAAGAGCAAAAAGAAGGAAACAATCCAAATGATCACCAGGAGAATAGATAAATAAATTGCAGTATGTCACAAATGGAGTGAATAACACTGAAAGTTATTAATTACAACTATACATAAATGAATCTCAGAAATATAATGTAAAAAAATATAAGTCTCAGAAAAACATAATATACTGTTTAGAGAGTTTAAAAATATGGTTTAAATTATATTTTTAAGAAAATGATTAACGTAAAACATTTCACTATAGTTAACTTCTGTGGGGGTAGAAAACATGGAATATGGATGAGACCCACAAGCATACTTACATATTTAAGTATTCTTTTGTAACTAACTCAATAAAAACAATTTTTTTAAAGATTTTTACTTATTTATTTTTAGAGAGAGGGAGGGAGAAAGAGAGAGAAACATCAATCTGTGGTTGCCTCTCGAGTGCCCACTACTAAAGTCTTGGCCTGCAACCCAGGCATGTGCCCTGAATGTGGAATTGAACCAGCAACACAGTGGTTCACAGGCCAGTGCTCAATCCACTGAGCTACACCAGCCAAGTAAAAAAACATACTTCTTTAAAATACTGTCAGTTTTTAGAAAAAGTCTAAATACAACAGAAAATCAAGCACTCATTTAAAAAAATTTAAATTTATGAAAATCAAAATTTGTTCCAAGGTAAAAAAGTAACTATAATCAAAATCAAGGAAAATGGCAAGGGGGCGGGGGAATATGCAGTTCATATCCTTTAAAGGCTAAATTTCCTTAATGTGTAATAAACTTCTTTAAAGTAGCAATAATACAACCAACAACCCAAGCTAAAAAGACAAAGGATATGAATACACAATTCACAAATAAAAAAATACAAGTGGCTTTTAAACAAAACGATGCTCACTCATAATTAAGGAAATACAAATTAGAATTACAGTGAGATACTGTACCTGTCAAATTAGCAACTAACAAAAAGTATGATAAATAATACTTTGTCGATAAAGGAGTAAAGAAAAAAATACTAATCCTCACTTCTGAAGTGTAAACTGGTACAATATCTAAAGAGCATATTAAATATCAAAATTACAAATGTCCAAATCAGTTACCCCCAGGTTCCACTTTAGGAATTATACCATAGAACGGATTGCAAAATGACATTGCTGCAGAAAGGAATCAACAGACGTGTAAACTATTAGAATTGTCCAACAGGGGACCAACCCACTAATCATAAATACATTTCATAATCATAAAAAAGCTTCTTTGGAGACTCTCTATATCCTGACATGAAATGGCAGCCAAGACATACTCTTAAGGTCCCACAAAGCAAAAGATCACCAGTTCAATTCCGAGTCAGGGCACATGGCTGGGTTGCAGGCCTGGTTCCCCACCTATTTAACTAACAAAGACTTAGAATCAAGAATAAAGCAATCCTACAAATTTCTTTGGAGGCACGTGTGAGAGGTAACCAATCAATGTGTCTCTCCTTCTCTTTCTCCCTTCTCTTTCTCCCTACCTGCCCTTGTCTATAAATAAATAAAAACTTAAAAAAGTTTTTTTTAAAAACACAAGATATACAACACTATTTATAGGATGTTTTTATTTTTTATAGGAAGAGAACGGAGAGAAGGCAAAAGAAATAAAAAGGAAATAATTGATAACATTTAATGTCTTACAGAGAAACTCAATGGCTGGGAGGGGTGGAAGGTTTTTTTCTCACTGTATATTACTTTTGTATATTATGAATTTGAAATCATGTGATTGTATTTTCTATTTTTAAATTAAACTAAAATTAAACTTGTTACAACTGCACTGCATACTCTCCTAAATACTACCTACAAAATAAGTTTGTTTTTACTTTTTCGGGAGAACTTGAACTTAGCAGTCCTTAAGAGAAACAAAAGATCTCAATCCTACATGAGGCACATATTTTTCTTAATGTTTGACATTCTATAGTTTAAGCTGACTAAATTTTCTTTCGTGAAATACTATTGTCATAATTTTAAGAAAAATTATGGAGTTGACAAATGTTCTGTTCAATCCTAACATCAGTTTCTAAACTTGATATATAAGGAAAACCATCTTCATCATTTAAATTGGATATATAGCTTTTCCAATAGCCTACCTCTTTCTGTACTTGATCAATCTGCTTTTTAGCATCAGCCAGTTTCTCTTTCAGCTCAGCATTATCTTCTTCCTTCCTTTGAAGATCTGCTTTCAGATTCTGGATAACAGCAGAGCTTGCAGAGAGCTCCTCTTTCAATCTATAAAACACAAACCACTTTTCTACAGCAACACACCATTAATCACTTAGGATCATACATGTGAGATAGTAACAATCTACAAAATTACATCTTTTCACAAATTTAGAATGTTCAAACCATGAATGAGACTTTCAGAAAGGATTTTAGATTTTATAAAAAGATCTTTTCACATTATTTTTGGTTCCAAAGGTTTATATAAACAAAGTTCAAGTTCTTCACTTATGACACATACTATAATTCACCAGATTAAGTTATACCCACCTAAATTATTTAAAAATTACATAAGAAAATCAATAAAATGAATGTTTTGCATATTTTAAATATCAGAATAACACTTAGCTTACTTTTCTTTCTCTTGCCAATTGGTTTCTTTTTCTTCTTGCTTTAATTGAAGTGAATGCTTTGCATCTTGCAAATTATTTGTTAATTGTGTTATTTCTTCTTTCAACTTCATTTCCCTTTCATTTAAATCTTTGGTGTTTTTCATACAATCCTGATGATTTGCTTGAAATTCCTTCAGATTTTTTTCTAGCTTCAAGATGACAGATTCCTTTTCCAAAATTTCTTGTTCTAACTTGACTAAATGACTACATTTAACTTTCTGAGTTTCTAAGATTGCTTCAAGTTCCTGTATTTTCACTTTATAGGAGGCAGCATCTTGTGTAAGTTCTGAAAGTGCTCTATTTCTGTCAACTACTTGCTGTACTTGAACATCAAGGCTAACATTTTTTTCTTGCAATTCTTCTTTCAGCTGCTGTATAAGACTTTCTTTTTCTTTTAGTAGGTCATCCTGATTTTTATTCTCTGTTTTTACTCTCTTATTTTCATCCTCATAGCCTTTTACTTCTGCTTGTAATTTTGCAACTTGTTGTTCCAGTTCCTGGATCTGATGACTTTTTTTGGAGGAGGCCTTTACAATCTCCTTACATTCTTTCCAAATGGCATCAATACTAGAGTAGAAAGAACTTTCCCTATTGAGTTTAAGCTGCTTACTTGCCAAATAATCATTATCTAAAGGATGTAACTGTATATTTGACAAATTATCCTCTTGAGCACCACTATCCTGGAGACTGAGTAAATCTATGTTTGAGATCTGAGAAGCTGAATCAAGGTTTCGTAGTTCATCGATTTTTGCTTGCATTAATTTTATTTGTGAAACGTTATCTGTGATGTTTCTTCTAGCAATTTCTATCTCCTCTGACAATTTCATGATCTTTTCCTCCTGTTCTTGATTTATTCCTCTCTGCACTTGTAATTCAGAAACTGCATGGTCATAAGTTGACTGAATTTGTTGCACATCTATACTTAAAGAAAAGTTCTTCTCAGAAAAAGAAAGTTCCTGCTGCAAACCAATAATCTGTTTACTTAATTCTGCTTTTTCTTCCTTTTCATTTCTAAGTTCATTCTCAACAAGTAGTAATCGTGTTTTCAGCTCTTCATCATCCTTTTCTTGTAAAACTCTAATGTTTTCCTCATCTTCTGAAATGCTCTGTTGCATTTCTTCATTTTTCTTCTGGTCTTCAGTGGTAGTTAGACTAACATGTATAGGTCCTTTAAAAATAGGAAAATTGTTATTAATCTGTCAAACCTTAATAAAACCAAAAAATAATCAGATAAGCCAATATTCAAACATATAAAACATGGATGCAAACTTTTAATGAAAAACACAAATAAGCTACTGAGTGAAAAAGCAAAAAAAGGCTGTAAAACATACTTCTACCACAAATTTTTATTATCATTATAATACGGGACAGAGGGAAGGAGGTTACGTGAGACACCACAAGACAGACATCCCATATCCTAAAGTATGTTAATGGCAGAATGGTAGTAAGCCCATATGTATATCAAATATCACATTTTATATTTTAAATGTATTATAATTTCTAAATTATACCTTAATAAATCTGGAAAAAGTCTACATTTTATACTTTAAATACAGGGTAGGCTAAAGTAGGTTTATAGTTGTTCATATGGAAAATAAAACAATAATTAATAAATAACTATACATGAATAAATTGTTTTGCATACACACAGCTGTGAACTTATTTTGCCCACCGCTGTATTGTCAATTATACCAAAATAAATCTGAAAATAATCCCAGCTTTCTGAAGATACTTATTTGCTCCAATGAGAGTAGCTATACCCCAAAATTACTGTACAATCAAGGAATCTCACCCTCCTTACTTCATCCAAAAATTTATCCAGTTTTACCTTCCATAATGTATATGCCAAAACAAGCTGTATTCCAAGTTTTCACTTTTCAAATACAATCCATATTCTTTTCCTTCATCCAACTGTCTAAATGTTTTTGATCAGCTATAACTGGGAACCCAAGATCTCTTTTAATTCAGACTAATTTTAAAAGCTCATTGGACAAAGTTTTATTATCTGTAATGTACATGGTTGTCTCCTGCCTCAAAGAGAATGGAAGAAACATTATCCCTCCTGTACAGCCTCACTTTCTTAGATTCTCAGTTTATTCTAAGGATTCCAGCTACTCTGGAATCTTAGAGTTGACCTTACATACTTTTACAACAAACCTGCCCACTAACTCTTCAGAGTTTTTAAAAAGTAATCTTGAAACAATGTATTATTTTTCACTGTACTGCCTCCCAGTATCTTACAAAAATGTGGCAGGTCATCCCAAAGTGAAATAACTTGGTCTTCTCCACTGGTTCAGACTTCTGTTCTCCTTTCCATTTAATGTAATTCTCTGATTATGATGGTATTTTCACACCTATGATTCATCAGTGGAAATGACTAATTGAGAAAACTTGATGATGTTAACAGTCCTGGACTTTTTTCTTTTAACAGACAAGTTAATAAGAATCCTCTTACTCTATAAAGAGACAAGTTATAAAAATGTCTGAACCCTTTATTAGGAAAGAGAGATGGGATCTAGGCAACCTAAAAATGACAATTATAAGAAGTTCAGAGCTCACAGATAGATCCTGACTATCCTGAGTGAAGAGATTTGAGTCATGCATACTATGTAGGACACATTACCTAAACTCTGTAGTGAATACAAAAAGTTTCTGTGATCAAGTAATATTGTTCCCTTAATTTCACTATATTTCATGAACAAGGATACACAGAGTGATCACTTCATAAGTTATGTAAATGACCAATGACTATCTTGTACACCTAAAACTAATAATTGTATGACAATTGTAACTGAACGAAAAAAAATCTTTTTAATTAAAAAAAGAACCAGGGTATAATTACATAAGAGAAGGTAAATCAAATTAATTTATTTATGCTTGATTTTTTTTTCCATGTATTTATACTGTATTTTCAGAAATGTATAAATTTTATATATATATAAATATATATATAAACACACACACACATATATGGATATCTCTCTCTATATATACACATACACACATATATATATGGATCTCTCTCTCTTTCTCTCAAATCAATAAACATATCCTCTGGTGAGGATTTAACAAATAAAGATAAAATAAAAAGTAAACAATGCATTAAGGAATACAGTTAACACTCTAATTCAATATTTACACTACATGCAACCTATACTTTATACAGCTTACCCTTTATTGGTGTTAAAAATTAGTTTTGATTGAAAAATCCCAAGTAGACTGTATCATATCTCTGGTTTGTCTCCTTTATCACTATCTGAAGACTTATTTCTTGGACTGTTTACATGGTTGCCAGTTTCCCCAAAGTATCGGTACAGTGATCTCAAATAAGTAAATTCACTTTCATAAGAAAAGGCCTTGCACTCCCTTTTAAGAACAGAAAACATGCTTCCCATGAAACTATCAACTCTCTCCTACCCTAGTGGTTATAGAAGTCACATCTTTTATTCTGGACATTTTCTAGTAGCAGGGAGAAGGGAAAGAAGGTGGTTATATCTACAATTTTCATATGATTCCTTGTGTCATCCCTATAATTTCTAATAACATATATAATGTAGAAATAGCCAAAGTGGTTGTGATTTGAAGAAATACAAATTTGTTATGTCACCTAAACTTACTCAGATCTCCTCACATCCAAATTATTTAGCTTTCTTTTCTTTTTTAATTTTTAAAAGCTGGGGAGACTTCTGGCCAAGGTAGAGGTGTAGGTAAACATGCTCCACTTCCTTGCACAACCAAAGAAGGTCAACAACAAATTTAAAAACAAAAAACAACCACAAAGGCCAGAAAATCAAACTGTATGGAAGTCCAACAACCAAGCAGTTGAAGAAGAAACTTTGATCCAGACTGGCTAGAGGGGCGGAGATGGGCAGCCAAAGCAGAAAGGGCGCCCGCAAGCAGACGAGGCAGTCCCATTCTCATGTGGACAAGTCAGAAGGAACAACTGGGGAGCAAGACAGACCACACAATCCAGGGTTCCAGAGCAGGAAACTACAGCCTCAAAACCTCTGGCTGTAAAAACCTGTGCGGGTTGCAGCGGCGGGAGAAACTCCCAGCCTCACAGGAGAGTTCATTGGAGACTCATAGGGTCCTGGAACATATACAAACCCACCCACCTGTGAATCAGCACCTGAAAGGGCACAATCCGCTCAAGGGTAGCAGGGGAAGTGACTGAATGTGAGGCCAGAAGTAAAGCAAGCAGCACTGTTCCCTCACTAACCCCTCCCCCATATACAGCACCACCAACGCAGGAAGCAGGTTGCCCCTCCCTGGAGAACACCTAAGACTCCGCCCCTTACAACATAACAAGTGCTCCAAGACAAAGAAATACGGTCCAAATGAGAACAGATCAAAATTCCAAAAATTGAACTAAGCGGGAGGAGACAGCCAACCTATCAGATGCAGAGTTCGAAACACTGGTAATCTGGATGCTCACAGAAATGGTTGAGTATGGACATAAAATAGAGAAAAAAGTGAAGACTATGAAGAGTGAAATTAAGAAAAATATATATGGAACCAACAGTGAAGGGAAGGAAACTGGGACTCAAATCCGTGATGTGGAACAGAAAGAAGAAATAAACATTCAACCAGAACAGAATGAAGAAACAAGAATTCCAAAAAAAAGAGAAGAGGCTTAGGAACCTCCTGGACAACTTTAAATGTTCCAACATCTGAATCAAAAAGTACTTGAAAAAATAATGAAGGGGAACTTCCCCAACCTGGTGAAGGAAACAAGATTTCCAGGAAGTCCAGGAAGCTCAGAGAGTCCCCAAGAAGATGGGCCCAAGGAAGCACACACCAAGGCACCTCATCATTACATTACCCAAGATTAAAGATAAGGAGCGAATCTTAAAAGCAGCAAGAGAAAAGGAGACAGTTACCTACAAAGGAGTTTCCATAAGACTATCAGCTGATTTCTCAAAAGAAACCTTACAGGCAAGAAGGGGCTGGAAAGAAGTATTCAAAGTCACATGAAAGGCAAGGACCTACATCAAAGAATACTCTATCCTCTATCCAGTAAATCTACCATTTAGATTGGAAGGGCAGATAAAGTGCTTCCCAGACAAAGTAAAGTTAAAGGAGTTCATCATCACCAAGCCCTTATTATATGAAATGTTAAAGGGACTTATCTAAGAAAAAGAAGAAGATCGAAACTATGAATAGTAAAATGACAACAAACTCACAACTATCAACAACTAAACCTAAAAAAAGCAAAAACAAAAACAAACTAAGCAAACAACTAGAACAGGAACACAGAAATGGAGATCATATGGAGGGTTATCAGCAGGGAGCAGGTGGTGGGAGAATGGGGGAAAAGGTACAGGGAATAAGAAGCATAATTGGTAGGTACAAAATAGACAGGGGGAGGTTAAGAATAGTATAGGAAAAGGAGAAGTCAAAGAACTTGTATGTATGACCTTGGACATGAACTAAGGGGCATGGGGGAATGCTGACTAGAGGAGGGCTGCAGGCACAGGGGGAGAAAGGGAGGAGAAAAATGGGACAAATATATATATAAATAGCATAATCAATAAAATATACCTTAAAAAAAATGAATAAATAAATTTTTAAAGCCGGGAACAGTGAAACAAGGAAGGTCAGCTTTGGCTCTCTAAAAACATTATGGGAAAGAAGTGAGCCAGGGCAGGGCTGCTGTCAGCTCACTGGAAAGTCAGAGAAAAGAAGGCTTTGGAGACAGGTTCAGGGGATTAGTCCAAGAAGAGCTGTCACTGCCCACTGCTCTCCTAGTTACAAGTCTTGTGGGGACCCTTAGACCTTAAGCGGAAGAAAATTCACTGGAAAAGGAGATTTGAGTGGGCATGCCCCAAGGAGGGCACTCCACTATATTTCTTAAATAATATTCTTCATGAATGGGTTACCTATAGGATTGGTCATGCTGTGTGTAACACTAACTCCTGGCCACTTCCTAGTAATCTACAGTCACAACTAGTCATGACACTGACCAAGATGAATGAAAGAGAAGAACAGTGCTACAGAAATAATAACAAGGTTATCCTCCCTATAGCAAAGTACCCCTCCTTCAATGGCCAACAGAAGGCATATGCATTAGTCACAATCTACTGTATAAGCTCGCACAAGCACTATATATCCTATAAACCATTTACCTAATAATGTATTATCCTTTAGAGCACCTACTTTTGAAAATATTCATTTTACTGAGGTGTTTATTATACCAGTGTATTGCCCAACTGTTTTCATCCTTGATAACCTCAGGACATAAGTACTATTTATTTTATTTTACTAATAACCAAAGGAAGACTTAACTTACTGATTTTTCTCAAGGTGAAGCAGCTAGTCAAGTTTCCAAAGCTTGTAGTTTCTCTTAGAAAGCCCTACCTTCCTGTATCGTACAACAAAATTTTTCCAAAGAAATAATGACTAGCTTAGAAAGAACATAAATGCTGGTACATTCTTCCACATAAAAGGGGAGATAAAGAGCAGGCACCCACTTACTTTTTCTTTTTTTTTTTTTTTGGTAAATACAAGAGCTCTAGCACATGTGTCTTTAGTAATATTTAGCTCAAATCTTCCTGTCAAATGTCCTTTTCTCCAAATGAACAGCAAATGCAAAAACAGAAAATAATGTGGAGAGATTTGGGCATAAAAAGGTTACTATCCTTATGAAACTAAAAGTGATATTTTTTAACTATTATAAGCAAAGGAATAAAAGGGTTAAGGCATGCAAAAGTGATAAATGCACAATACCTAAAAATATATTTATTATAATAAAAGACAGCTTTAAATACACCTATCCTCTAGAGAGTTCATAACACGTTAGCATAAGTATTAGTGACATTTAGATTTCATCAGGTTTTCTTTTTTTTTTTAGACAAGAAAATGTCTTCCACTTACAACTTTTATGTTTAATGGTTTAGAATTTAGTTTTCTTAAAGGGCTATTGTTGGCAAATGAAGTAGTACCTTTCTTCGCTGGTGGTTCGCCTTGTTGAAGTCCATTTTCATTTAATCTTTTTCTTCCTAAATAAGTTTTCGTTTTGTTGTCCTTAGGCATTTCAAATGTTTCATTACAAGCCAATTTGTTATTTATTATTAAAGAAGATGTACCAGCCTTGTCCTAAAATAAAATAAATTTGGATTAGTTCACATATCAAAAGCTACAATAAATGTAAAAATTATATAAATTATGTTTCAATAGTGTATCATAAAAATTTTATTTTCAAATTTGTTAGAATAGTTTTCTACATTATTTCTTAAGATTAACCCTAAAAAACTGATGGCTCTGCAAAGGGGTAACATTAACTAGTGTGTATATTCATTAAGGACAAAAAAAACTTGTCTTAAAATCAGGTAAGCATGTAGTTTCATCTAATACATAAAAAAAAATTCATCTTTAGATTTCCTAAGGTGATCACGCGGATTAGAGACTTGTTTGGGGATAACTATAAAACCCTAAAATACCCCTAAGTCACACCTGTAATGTGCTTTGAAAAGAAGATTACAAAAACACTAACACAATATTGTTTCTTATACTTTTACTTAAAATCTTGAGGTCCAACTCTGGAAATTCAACAATTGTTTTGTAAACAATACCTCTCAAAGATGAGTAGTATTGTCTTATACTTTTAAGAACTCCCATAGAAAGTTTTGACCTTAGAATCCAGCTTCTGTATATTCAAAGATATACAGTCTACATACAGCTTTAAATTTGAGTTCCTGGTTTATCTAAATGATGAAAATCTTTGAGGTTTTTATCTTTTTAAGGCAGATATTATGTCTCTCTAAAAGGTTAGCAGTAAGGTGCTACAATATGGTACTACCCAGAAGAGGAAGGGTAAAATTCAGCATTTAAAGAGCAAGTCTATAAAGTAATCAAAGCTATGGTAAAGGCAGGGATGGATGGATGGATAGATCGATCGACAGATCAATCGATCCCTGGTAGCAATCCATGTTGGAAAAAAGTTTATGAAAAAACTAAAATGCCATTTTACATTATAAAATCAGCAAACATTTTATTCTTAAGAGATGAAGAAAAAATGATTTTTTTAAAGTCATAGACAAGGATTATTGGAAAAATAAAAGCAATGTTTTTTGAGATATCCTTAAACATGGGATGTAATGAAAAAACACCTCCATGCTTTCTCACAACTAGTACCTTGGTGTCACTGATAAATGACAAATTCCTAAGATAGAAGAATCACATCGTTCGCAGAACTGGAGTTTTCAACTCCATGACAGATTCAAGTTGTCTCCCTCCCTCAGTCTTATATCCATCCACAATGACCTGATTATATTTTTCACCTTCAAATTACACAACCTTCAGCCAAAAATCCTTCCTTTACAGCCCAGTTATTGAAAGGAGTTTTCTCTGCCCCTAGGGTATGCTTGGTTGGAAGAACTATAAAGAACCATCATTCAGCCCTGGCTCCGAGGACTGCGCGCAGGTCTGCGAACAAAACGGTTGCCGGTTTGATTCCCAGTCAGGGCACATGCCTGGGTGCTGGCCAAGTCCCCAGTGGGGAGCGCATGAAAGGCAACCACACATAGATGTTTCTTTCCCTCTCTTTTTCTCTCCCGTCCTGTCACATTTTGTAAGATACCACTCCTGCTTCTTCTGGTAAGAGAAAAGATACACAAACGCACCTCTAACCAAGAAAAAATGTTTGGTTATTAGGTTACTCAGTCTATTACATTTTTACCATATATTGTACCATTTCTACTTAAAAAATAACTTTAAGCTTACAATTAAATTCATAAAGACAGCCAAACAATTGTTTAAAAAAAAAGATTAAAAGGCTAATCATCCTAAACAAAGCTAACTGTATAATGAATTATCTAAATGAGTATTTATGAAAACTTTAAAGCCTTTATATGCCACCATACACAATGTAAATTTTAAAGAAAATATGCTAGCTATTCAGCACATAAACATTATCTAAAATACATATAATAAAAACTAGTCTCTAAGGAAAAAAAGAAACCAACCTTATTTTACTAAATTTCATTTATAGTTCTATATATAGATTCAGATAGAGATTATAAAGAGATAGGGATCTTTAAGATCTGTGGATATCTAAGCATTTCAAAGTTCCTTTCCAACTAGTCCAGAGCTCCCCTTCCAACTAGTCGAGTTTTCAACTTGCAAGGAGTACAAATTCTCCTCTTCTCACATTCTATATATATTTAAAGAGGCCAAAAGCCTCTAAAATTCAGATTCATACTATAGTAAATTGAATTCAACACCAGAATAAACAATTCAACAGTCTTAGAAAATTAGTCTGTTATTTAAGCTACTTTAAATTATTTTACTTTGAAGCAAAACATACTTTAAAATGTAATTTATAATGCAGACGAATAAAGTTAAATTCTTACAATGCTTTTAAATGTGTCTTCCACATGAAACTTTAGGTTCTCAAAGTTGTTAATAGTATCCTCTTTTCGATCAATTATATCTTTCAACTCTTGAATTCTTTGATTCTGCATAATTATTTTCTTTGAAAAGAAGAAAATAGCAATATTTAATAATTATATTTTAGGAAAACTAAAATGCAAATATGATGCAGTATTAGAATTCCCTCAAATTTTAAGACTAAGCAAAAATACCAGGGACCACATACTATGCACAGCTTATTTTCACTTAAAAAATAACATGTTTATAAAAACAAAGGAAAGAGAAGCAATATAGCATATTGGATAAGACAAATCTGTAATCAGACTGTGTTTGAATTCTAGTTTTTCTACCTTCTAGTTGTGGGACCCTGGGCAAGTTATTTAATGTCTCTGTAAAAATAAAAAAAATAATAGTATCTACATCATAAAGCTGTTCTGAGATTTAAATGAATATATGTAAAATTCTTAAAAGAATACATAGTAAGTATTCTATAAAAATATATATAAAGTAAAAATCGAAAAGAGCTACCAACCAACTTACTGATTTTCTTTTTTCATAATTTAGGGGAAAGATAATGAGACTTTTTATTTTCTATTTTACATAGTTTAATATAACTGAATTTTTACAACTGGTATCTACTATTTTTATAACTAGAAAAAATAAAAGATTATGCAATTATCTAAATAGCAGTTGTAATATCTTCTGCTAAGTACGTTATTGTGGTTACTTCTTTAAATACTGGATATTTGATACCAAGATCTTGAATTTTTTGTATCTGATCATAGCTTAATATATTTAGTTCTTCAGTAGGATAAATGTAAGTTAAAATAAAACCCATGCCAGAGAAGTTCAAGAAAAATGCTAAGTTTAGAGCTCAAAATTCACTCCACCTCCATGTATACTTGAAATTTCTTTAATTAGACCTATCAATATCAAATTTATCTACAACCATTTGGAATGGTTATCTGATCTAAAAGAACAAGGTGCCAGTGATCTTCAGAATTCCAATGCTGCACACTGCTCAGGAAATACCCCATCATTTAAAAACTCATTATTTTCAGCCCTGGCTGATGTGGCTCAGTGGATTGCACTCCAGCCTGCAAACCAAAAGGTTGCCAGTTCAATTCCCAGCCAGGGCACATGCCTGGATAGCAGGCTAGTCCCCAATTGGGTGCCTGTGAGAGCCAACTGGTTGATGTTTCCCTCTCTTCCCCTCTCTCTAAAAATAAATAAACTTTAAAAAAAAACAAACTCAGCCCTGACTGGTGTGGTTCACTGAATTGAGTGCCAGCCTGCAAACCAAAGGGTAGCTGTTTGGATTCCCAGTCATGGTACATGCCTGGGCTGCGGGACCAGATTTTCAGTGAGAAGTGTTCAAGAGCCAACCAAACACTGATGTTCCTCTACCTCGCTTTTTCCCTCCCTTCCCCTCTCTCTAAAAATAAATAAAATCTTTTTATAAAAAAGGAAAAAGAAAGCCATTAAAAAAAACTTTTTAATTATACAAATAAAACATAAATTTTAAAAACACTCAGTAATTTCAGACAAAATAAACAGTTTAAATCATCTAATCATCACCATGCACCTAGTTTTTAAAAAATGACAGAGGTCTGCATGTGTTGATGTAGAATTACCTCCAAGACAGTTTCTAAAGGAAGAAAGCAAGACAGAAAACCACAATCCCACTGGCGTAAACTTTTTAAAATGTGTATGTATGTGCCTGTGTTCTATATACACAAGTAAATATTTTCTGGAAGCACTGAAAAAACTTTCCAGTGGCCATCACTGAAAAGAGGTATGAGGGCAAAGACACATATTTTTCAATTTTTTTATATTCATTTATTACTTTATGTTTAAAATATGACCTTGTCATAATTCATGTCCCTTCAATTACTTAATTATCAAGTTCCATATCAAGGCAGAAATAAAGCTTAAAGTATTACCTCGTTAGATTTCTCAAGCTCTTGAATCAATGAATTTAAGTTAATTTCTGATTCTGCAAAAAATAAAAACAATGAAAAAACATCTAGCACCTAAAAGAATATTATCATTGAATAATCACAAAACATAAGCTGCTATGGTAGACATTGTAACTAGTGTTTTATTCAGGAAAAAAGATTTTGACAGCACTAGAAGTTCACAGTATTTGGCTACTAATTCTAACCAGAGGGTAATGTTTCTGAAAAGGCCACTTTCAATACTCAGAATAAAAATGAACGACATATGCTAAAGAGTAAAAAACTTCTGGCATAACTTCAGAGAGGAGAGGAGCTATTACCTTTCTAGGTTACTTTATAATGTAAAGGCACCATTTACCTGCTATTTTCTAACCTATCTCATTTCAGAGAAAAGGGTAGAGTATCTTATCTAGGTAACTCTCTTCAAACCCAGATACGATAATCAGAGCCAAAATGGAGCACCAATCTAACAGACTTAAGACCACTCACAGGAGTCACTCTATCTCAAATTTGCAAGGCAAATGTAAAATCTACTACCGTATAACTTTGTAAAGAATATAGAAGAGTTCACAAAAGAAACATAAAGAAAGCCAGTGTTTACAGCTTTACAATTTCCTATGAGGTTTCTTGATTTGTTGATGAAGCTAATGCTTAGTTTATTATTTCTGAGAAATCCATTCTCTAATATTAGTCTAAAAGTAAACAAAGGCAAAGGTATTTTAATATTAAATTATTATAAAGCCATAAAGTATTAACTATGTTACCCAAATCAAATAATTGTCTGGTCCTTTGGCACATAAGGTGCATAAATCTCTTACACTAACCAGCTGTCTTTTTATGCATTTATATCATCTAAAAATTAGTAAAATACACCTACTTACCATTTTCTCGCTTTTTTAACTCTTCCTGAGTTTTGATTAATTCTTCTTTGGTTTTAGCTAATTCAGCTTTAACTTGATTAAACTTTATTTCTAAACAAGCAATAGCTTCCTGGGGGTCAGCAAGAGATGCAATATATAAGTGAGCAATTTCAGCCTGTTTCTTAATATCAGTGACATCATCTTGCAGAGAATCAATAATTTCTTCAATTCCTACATAATCATGTCCTTCCTAAAAATAGCAAAATCCACATGCTCAATGTTAACAGTGGCTTTCACTCTTACAGTGTGATACCATCTGATTTAGACAGTTTTAAAAACATATAGCAAAAAGAGTTAACTTGAAATGTTTTTAAAAAAATAAATTATATCAGGTATCTCCAATTATGAAAAAGTTGTGTTCCATTATTCATTTTCTGTTTTATGGAACAGGAGAAATAGATCCCCATTCAAACAATGTTGTCTTCCGGCCAAGATGGAGGCATAGGTACATACAATGTGCCTCCTCGCAAAACCAAAAGAAGGACAACAAATTTAAAAACAAAAAACATCCAGAACTGCCAGAAATCAAACTGTATGGAAGCCGACAACCAAGGATTAAAGAAGAAACATTCATTCAGACTGGTAGGAGGGGTTGAGGCGGGCAGCAGGGGCAGAGAAGACACACGGCAAGGTGGCAACTAGAGCACCACACCCCGTAGTCCCAATATGCATGCAGATAAACCAGGAGGAATAACTGGGGAGCAAGACAGACAGTGCAACCCAGGGTTCCAGTGTGGGGAAATAAAACCTCAAAACCTCTGGTTCTAAAAACCTGTAGGGATTGCAGTGGTGGAGAAATTCCCAGCCTAATAACAGGAGAGTTTCATAGACGCACAGGGTCCTAGAACCCCCCCAGGAAATCAGCAACAGAAGGGCCCAATTTGCTTGTGGGTAACAGGGGAAGTGACTGAAAGCCAGCTGAGAGCCAGACAAGGAACACTGCACTGTTCCCTCTCAGACCCCTCCCCCACATGCAGTACCAAAATGCAACATGGGTTGCTCCACTCTGGTGAATAACTAATGCTCCGCCCCTCACAACATAACAGGAGCTCTGAGATAAAGAAATATGGCCCAAATGAAAGAACAGATCAAAACTCCAGGGAAAATGCAACTAAGGGATGAAGAGATAGCCAACTTATCAGATGCAGGTTTCAAAACACTGGTAATCTGGATGCTCACAGAAATGGTTGAGTATGGTCACAAAATAGAGGAAAAAGTGAAGACTATGAAGAGTGAAATTAAGAAAAATATATATGGAACCAACAGTGAAGGGAAGGAAACTGGGACTCAAATCCGTGATGTGGAACGGAAAGAAGAAATAAACATTCAACCAGAACAGAATGAAGAAACAAGAATTCCAAAAAAAGAGAGAAAAGGCTTAGGAACCTCCCGGACAACTTTAAATGTTCCAACATCTGAATCAAAAAGTACTTGAAAAAATAATGAAGGGGAACTTCCCCAACCTGGTGAAGGAAACAGACTTCCAGGAAGTCCAGGAAGCTCAGAGAGTCCCAAAGAAGTTGGACCCAAGGAAGCACACACCAAGGCACATCATCATTACATTACCCAAGATTAAAGATGAGGAGAGAATCTTAAAAGCAGCAAGAAGAAAAGGAGACAGTTACCTACAAACGAGTTCCCATAAGGCTATCTATCAGCTGATTTCTCAAAAGAAACCTTACAGGCAAGAAGGGGCTGGAAAGAAGTATTCAAAGTCATGAAAGGCAAGGACCTATATCCAAGATTACGCTATCCAGCAAATCTACCATTTAGATTGGAAGGGCAGATAAAGTGCTTTCCAGATAAGGTCAAGTTAAAGGAGTTCATCATCACCAAACCCTTATTATAGGAAATGTTAAAGGAACTTACCTAAGAAAAAGACGAAGATTGAAACTATGAATAGTAAAATGACAACAAACTCACAACTATCAACAACTAAACCTAAAAAAAGCAAAAACAAAAAGAAACTAAGCAAATAACTGGAACGGAACAGAATCACAGAAATGGAGATCACATGGAGGGTTATCAGCGGCGAGGGGAACGGGAGGAATGGGGGAAAATGTACAATGAATAAGAAGCATAAATGGTAGGTACAAAATAGACAGGGGGAAGTTAAGAACAGTACAGGAAAGGGAAAAGCCAAAGAACTTGTATGTATGACCCGTGGACATATCCTAAGTGGGGACGATGCTGGTGGGAAAGGAATAAAGGGGAGAAAAAAAATGGGACAAATATAATAGCATAATCAATAAAATATATTTTTTTAAATGTTGTAAACTGTGATAAGTCAGTATAGAACAATTATGATTAGCTAGTTCAGGTGTACTTTCAGTTATACAATGTCTTAAAAGGTTCTGTTGGGACAGCCAAGAAAACCTACATTTTCCTGGCTTAGAACAAGACCCAAACCATGTCAGGGGTATATAGTAATGGTTTGAAGCAAGGGCCTGGACATCACCAACTCAGACTCCCACACTGAGTAACTAAATATAAAACAACAACAAACAACCCAAGGGATGTGATCAATTTCAGCTTCAGTGGAAGCAGCAAGAAAGAATAATGTTTCTTTACTAACTAGTAGTGAATGATTAATTGGTTGGCACTAGCAATCCTTTTTATATATAAATGCTTTTGTTTTAAAATGATCCATTAAATTCCTTACAACCTTAAAATTCTTTAAGTTGAAGACAAATCAGAGAGGGGTATTGCATAATCAGACAAAAAGGAATACTTAACTACAATCAACACAATAGCTCAAACAACACCAAAATGAGATCAAAAATGTAACACAGATAAAAATTTTTCAAGTCCAATAGCTATATTTAAATTATGTGCGCTACATTCCTAACAAAGCATACTTAATTATAAAAAGCCACGCAGTAAGTTTTTTAATTCTAAAGTATACTAATGTTTGACATCATTGATGTGGTACACTAAATTCTGGTACTAAAATCCTCAATGGATTTAATACTTCAGTTAACATACTTTGGTTTCAACTTTCATGGCACAAGCTTGATTTATTGCTTCTTCTTCAGTGTCAGTTTTACCAACCAAATCCTTAAAGATAGCCAAACGACGCTCAGCATTTTCTTCTAATGTCTCTCGTTCCTGAAGGAGTGTTTCCCTGCATAACACAAATGAATCTCACTGAGAAACCAAAAAAAAAAATCACTACTTTTTGTTTTTGTTTGAAATTTCTAAGAGTAAGGACATTACAAGTGCAAAGCATACTTAATTACTCATGCATAACACAGAATCACCATGGAGATTAGTAACAGCTATTTTTCAAGCCTATAGAAAGAAGTTGAATTCAGAAGCCGCCTAAAATAAACTTTTAAAAAAAACACCTTAAACAAGTGAATAAAATTCTCAATTGTTGACAGGACATTGAAGAAATAACTTACTTAAAGTCAGCTTCGCGTTGAGCCAAATATTGAGTGAACTCCTGTGTAACTTCTTCACGAATTCTAAATTCCAATGTTAACTTTTCTTTTCTTTCATTTATCAGTTTTTTTTTCAAGGCTTCTATTAAATCCAACAGTTTCTAAAACATATAAATATTAAAATTCTAATGAAAGAATATATCCCGAGAAATACTCCAAATGTTCAAAATAAAATTATTTTCATTTTATATGTTTTAAAAGGTTCTTAGGCATGGTTCTTGGCATGGCCAGCATAGATTTGTAATAAAATAAATTACAGAATTAATGTAACAGCCTGTCCTGACCAAGTTGGCTCAGTGGGTTGGGCATCATCTCGCAAAGTGAAAGGTCACTGATTTGATTCCCTGTCAAGGTACATGCTTAGGTTGCTGGCCAGGTCCCCAGCTGGAGGCATACAAGACATAACCAATCCATGTTTCTTTTTCCTTCTTTCTCCCTCCCTTCCCCTCTCTCTGAAGATAAACAAAATGTTTAAAAAATAAAAATAAAAACATTACAGCCTGATAATATTTTTTAAGGCTTCTGATTAGTTTCTCAAAGCCAACGACCTTTCAATATCTCATTTTCTATTTGATATTTTCATAGCTATCTTGACTTTGAAACACTTCTAAAAGCTTAATATTGAGGAAATAATTATATAACAGGACCCAGTGTTTTGGCTGTAAGAATGGTTTTTACGGTGTTGATGTTTTGTAGTAGTGGTTATATTTAAAACTTAAGTGAAACCCAGCTCAATAATTACATATAAAAGATCAGTTCAATTATGGTACCATCAACTACTATTGTTGTTGTTATAATAAATAATGATGGCTTATATTTTAACAATTTATGCTTTTTCATTTCTTTTTAATATTTTGTTTATTTATTTTCAGAGAGATGGGAAGGGAGGGAGAAAGAGAGGGAGAGAAACATCAATGTGTGGTTGCTTCTCATACATCTCCTACTGGGGACCTGGCCTGCAACCCAGGCATGTGCCCTGGGAATTGAACTGGTGAACTTTTGGTCACAGGCCAGCACTCAACCGACTGAGCCTCACCAGCCAGGGCTGCTTTTCACATTTTTAAGTGAAGAAAATAAGATTATAAACAGATGTATGGTAAAAATCCATTAAGCAGTAGATTAGAGATCTTTATATTTAATTTTCCATCTTTATCTTTTTCCAGGTTCCACCATGATTATAGAACACTTTTATAATTTTAAGCAACCACACACTTTCCCACTGTTTAATAATTAGTGACTAATGAAGAGATGTGGAAAACTTAGAGAAATCTGCCTGAATCTAAGAATACCTTGGGAGACTGATTTAATCTTAATTCTCAACAACATTTAGTTTTTTATCATTGTTAGTATCTGATAAAAGAGTTTGTTGAAAATTCTTGTTGGTTATTCTAGTTAAATAAATTATAAGTATAAATATGCTAATCAATGTTTTATAACACGTTTTAATAATGACAATCCTCCAATTAAAATGCTAATATAAAGCTTTTTGCAAGGTCTAATCATTTTCATTTGTAAAATTAGAAAAAACTTATGAAATTTTTAAAGTGCCTATTGATGTTATAAGATATGCATTTATACTATCCATTATAAACTGTAATTCATTATAAATTGTAGCATCATTTTTCCCTAGTAAATTCGGTAAATACTGCTAACATTTCAAGTTTAACTGACATTATACGCAATCATCAGCTTTAAGACCACTATAAACTAAAATAGAACTCTAAAGGGCTCCTTTTCTCACTGAGGGAAAAGTTTTCATTCTTATTTCCAAAACAGGTGCAAGGATAGCTTTCAGGGACACTTAATTATTAAAATTAGTATTTAATCCAATACATTGTCCATCTACTTGGACTTCTCAAGTTCAAATAACTGCTATGATGTAAGATGTGTTAACAACATTAAAGCACATCCATGAGCACAAGGTTACTGTATTTGAACCAAGGCTATTAAATTTTATTCAGGTAAAGAACCAAGCACATCTATTTTTGTTGCTGTTGTTGTTTTTCCTTTTTTTGAAAAAACAGTGTAATTGATACTGGGTAGACTTTTGAGCATCTGTACCTAAGATGTAAAGTATGCTAAAATCATTGGGTAATAAGATACTAGGGAACAGGGTGTACATGTGGTCTCAAAGTATCCCCCCATAGATGATATGCTTTTACAATGGAAAGAGATCGGAAACACAGTACATTAACCAAGTGAGCAAAACTTAACATCAAGAATGGAGAAATCAGACATTGTGTGTCCCCTGATGTGATATAATGGGAAATTCATATCACCTATATTAATAGGCTTGCCTAAAGTGTAAAACCTGGATCACAAGGAAATAATCAAATACAGATTGGACCCTGGCTGGTGTGGCTCAGTGGACTGAGCACCGGCCTGCAAATACAGATTGCGGGTATTCTATAAGACAACTGGTCTCAATTTTTTAAAAATATCTATGCTATGTTAGAGGTATTTAAAGAACATGACAATCAAAAGCAATGTGTTAATTTTAGTTGTAGATCAAAAAACAAAGTGTCTATAAAGGACATATTGAAACCACTGGAGAAATCTCAATGTGGACAATATAATAGAATATATTATTATATCAATATTAAATCACTTAAATATGAAAATGGTCTGTGATCATGAAGAAAATATCCATGTTCTTAGGAAATATATGCTGAAGTGGATATAAGATGTCATTATGTCTGAATTTTGCTTTCAAATGATACAAAGAAATATGTCTTCAAATGCTCTTAGAAAGAGAGTTAAAGTATGGTAAAGTGTTAACAAATGGCAACCAGTGTATATGGGTATTCACTGTACTAGTCTTCATGAAGGTCTGAAACATTTCAAAATATAAAGCTGAGATATAAAAAAATTTAGTTTATTATAGAAAAAAATTGGAGAGGGGGCCTTAAGTATTGTTAACCCTATCTTCAGAATAATAATACGCCAAGCTTAGAAGTATGAGTTCTTAGTACATACTCTCTTCTCCTCATGACTAATGAAATCCTTGTCTTCCACTGTTCTATCTAGATCTTCATCAGTAAGTTCAGTTTCCATGTTTTGGTTTTCTTCAGCTACTTCTAGATCCTCAACAAAATCTTCATCTTCCACCAGATCTTCCAGTCTATTTTCCCATGCAATTGTAGATCTTTTTAAATGTAATATTTTATTATCTGAATTATCCATGTCCGGTGGTACATCCTGAGAATATTTGACAGGTCCAAATGATTTCTCTTGAGAGGAATTTAAAGTGTCTGGAACACAGACCTGTTAAAATATCCAATGTGACTTTTAAAACAGAAAAGGCAAAAGCTGTCCGCTAAAAAATAATTGTATATATTATTAAGTCAAATGACAACTAGAGTGTTTGAAATAAAACCTATGCAAACAAATATTCAAGGAGAAATTAGCCTCCTTAAGTGAACATTCCAATAACAGAAAAGTTAATTACATATGTATACTACAGGTAAATTTAATGGGTTAAGTTGTTAGTACTACTCCTAGCAGGGGGCTACCAAATTAGCCACTAAAGGAACCAAAATGGAAAAGCTGACAATTTATTGCAAGAATAGCACTAAAATTTGTAACAGGTGTCTATTATCATTTTAATCCTGGCAGGGTAACCTTTCAATCTTTACCCACATCCTCCTACTTGGTCAAACATTTATATTTTTAATTTTCAATTATTTCTTAAGTTTACAGTTATAACTGCAAAATGTACTATCTAGCCCAAGAAAAAATCATTATTCTAATAATAAGATGCTTGATAGGTTCTGCAGAAGCATGAATATATTTACTTTTTGTGCAATGGCTGAGAACTTCAACACGTTGAGAGTTTCATCATAGGTAAAACAACACTGGCTGATGTTGACAATCATACATATTTTCCCTTTACCATGAAAAAAACTTTGAAAATAGTGAGTCAGTTTACTTTCCCGAAAAGGCACATGCTGTTGAAACCTATGGAAAAAAAAATATTCAAATAATTGTAAGTTAAAACAAATCTATGAGGTCAGGGTGCTGATAAATTTTACAAAGAAATAATGAGCCTAGCTATCATGGACTTAAATTCTAGGTTAGTGATTAGTTCTGCCTGTAACAGTCATTCTCTGTTTATTTTGTTTTCTTTAAATACTACTACTGCTACTACTACTTTTAATAATAATCCGTTAGGTTAAAATGTTCAGAAGAATCACACAGAACTGGACTGTGTTCTTTTTTGTAAACCAATTACATAATATATGCCATGAAACACTTTAACTACACAGAAATGATAAAGGCTGATTTAGAATTTATTTAGCCTAAAAGATTAATTAATGAAGAAATCTATCACATGTAGACCATAATGCAGTAGTAAGAATAAAGTGATTTTAGAGAAGCTTATTGTGTAAAGTGTCAATTAATATTTATTTGCTATGAAAAATATTGTGGTTACTTGATGAGTCACTGGCATGGACATGGCATTTTTTAATTTCTATCTTTTTTTAACCCAAAATCTCTGCATATTTTAATTGTAATCTATAGTCATTATATAAAAAGCAGGTTAAAAACAACAAAGAAATTTCTCAAACTAGCAGAGCTGAAAGTTTAAGTATTATAATATTTAATATGCTAATAACACTTTCAGCAACTTACTTTGACTTTTCACTGTTCTTCAAAACATTAATACACTTTCCCAAAGTCAATAAAGACGTGTTGATGTTCCCAGTCTCTCTTAACCTTTCACCTTCATTCTGTGTCTTCATGCTTCGTTCTGAACCAGCAAGATCACATAAAGACAATCTGAATAAATACACAAAAATATTTTTAAAGTTCTTCAAAATAAAACAATTCAAAATAATTACAATTTTAAGAACGCTCAACTTACTCACTGACTCGCATTACACGGGGCGTTTCAGAATCTTCAATCTGTAATATTCTAATAGTGAATATGCTGTGACTAAAAGAAATATACAAAGATCAAATGTTAAGTTTCATTTTTAATTTCTACATTCTAAATAGGAGACGCAAGCATTTAAACCGACATCTGTTTATAACCTAACACTAGCCACGGCCCCAGTATACTTTCCAATCAGCTGCCAGAATTTTAATCCAGTGCTCCACTGCCACCTAAATACCTGACTGTCTAAAATCAAGCGTCTTGTCTTTCACTTAGCCCCAAATCCCTTGAACCTACTTCTTCTCTTAACATTCTTTTTTTAAGGTTTTATTTATTTTTAGAGAGAGGGTAAGGGAGGGAAAAAGAGAGGTAAAGGAATATCAATGTATGCCTCTTGCACACCCCCAGCCAGGGATCTGGCCCAAACCAAGGCATGTGCCTTGACCTGGAATCGAACTGGTAATCTTTTGCTTTGCAGGTCTGTGTCCAACCCACTGAGCCACACCCAGTCTCTTAAATGTTCTCTTAACATTTCAATGTCTACTAATGTAAACATTTATTTTAAAAATCATATTATTAGTTAAAATAGTATTATGTACAATTAATCCTCTTTAAATATATACCTTGAGCAAAGTATATATTTGGTCTAAATATGGACTTATCCCCATGTCATACTGAGTATGGGAGAGGGACAGGGCTCCTTCCCACTTAAGAGAAAGATTGTTTTAAACATCTCATTACTTAAACTTATTTCCTTCTGTCTCTCATCTTCCAATCCCTCCCAACAAAACATTCCATTTTTAATCCCTTGAGATTCTGTCTTAAGAGTATGCACCTAGTGTTTGTGCTTATGGGGTAAGTGGAAAAGACACAAAGCACAGCCCACCATTACAGGCAACTCTTAACATATTAAGCTTAGATATTCACAAACAGCAAGGGTAAAATGCCTCAGACTTCACACAAATTAGTAAATATTTTGTCAGAACAAGAAATAGTCCTGATAGTCTTATGTGTTTAGCACTCCTTAGTTTACAAAATGTTTTTTTGCCTATGAATTAATTTAACGTATCAGAAAACCTACTGCCCACTTTAAACTTAAATTAGTTCTATTTACATTAGCACAGAATAGCCTTGATGCTTCGGCTTACTTCATAGGATTTACTCCTTACCTTCTACTAGAAGCATTGTTCAGTTTTGTGAAGGCAACACTCTGATGCTTTATTCCTAGTTTTAGAAGTCTGTACGCTTCTTTGGAATCAGATACTTGAATCCATTGTAAATCTTTAAAAAATAAAGAGGAAACATTATCAATAAAAACCCAGTATTTATTCTACAATGTAATCTCTCTTTTCCTGAAGACATATAATGAAATCTTTCTTTTAATAACATGCCCTAGGTAGAGTCAACTCAGCTATTCCATATTCCACTACAAAAGAGGTACATGAAAGAATATTTTAATAATTTTCCAGTATTTAAGTTATACGAACATGCAAAGTAAATTCTTTTAGAGTTGCCCAAAAGGAAAATTTAGAAATGGATAAAATTCCTTACAATTAAATATCCAGAAAAAAACAAAGCATTTCATACAGATTAAATCTACAAAATTACCTAGCAGTGAGACATTCCAGCTTACAACTCATTAATGAATCATAAAATCAAATTTAGCCCTGGCTGGCATGGCTCAGTGGACTGAGCGCTGGCCTGAGAACCAAAAGGTTGCCAGTTTGATTCCTAGTTGGGGCACATGCCTGGGTTGCGGGTCAGGTCCCCTATAGGGGGTGCATGAGAGGCAACCACACATTGATGTTTCTCTCCCTTTTCTCCCTCCCTTCCCCTCTTTCTAAGAATAAATAAAATCTTAAGATGATGATGTTTTAAAAAAATAAATAAATAAAATTTATTTAGTCATAACCAGCATTTTTATAAAAATGAAGTAGAAACAGAAAACATCAAAGTGCATTCCTTGTAGTAAGGGTAGGTATAATTAATGAAAATTTTTTGAGTTGTAAATATATGAACATATTTACAGAGCTATTGGGTCACCATGTTATTAATATGTATGCATCTCCTACTATGAATAGTGGTTTAAAAAAGTTGGAAAGATACCACTCTGGAAGACCACAAACATTTCCAAATCCCCAAAGTTTGGACATTATTACCAAACAACCTAATAATGTAACTATCAACACACACAGTTTTTCCCATCCATCAAAATTCAATCAATGGTATTCAAATAAATACAACACTTACTAAAATCAACCCCTTTATATTCAGATTTAATTAACATACCAAAACATACTTGCAAAGCACAAACTTCACTTATTATCTTGATATAATAATTGGTAACAAATTTTTCAATGTCCAGTTTGCTTTCATATAGTTATAACAAAGCCTAGAAAGGAACTTTAGAACAATAAAATAAAAAGTACCATTAGTATACCTTTTATAAAAGAATGGCCCTTTATATCCTGGGAAAGGCGTAGCATCTTTCTCTTCTGGAACTTGGATGATACAGGAACAAACAAGTCATAAATACATTCATTATATATCTCAAAGAAAGAAACCCACAGAGAAAATTTTATATTATCCATATTCAAGCTGGCTTCTTCACAATCTTTCATGGATTCTTCAAAATCTGGGATATTCAAAGAGTGTGTTAAACTTCCTATAAAAAAATAAAAATGGATAATCATGAAATTAGGCAATTAACTAAAAAATAAGACAAGAGAACAGATCAAGACTCCTACACTTGAAAAACTAAGTATCCTTAAATCATTTGACAAGCAATGTTAAATGTTTTGGACCAAAGCAGATGTAAATAATATTTGTATTAACCAAAGTTTGGCTTCCTCTTATCTTTTCTTTTCAAAAATATACTAATGAACTAAACTGAAATTAAATGTACAAGAAAAGACAAAAAAATAGCATCTCCCTTAGACTTAACATGAAAGTTACAACCAGTGAAACAGTTATCTGTGATATTAAATTCAAATAAAACTTTACGATAAATGGCATTTTATATAGTTATGTACCATTTTCCAAGTATTGTTATGTCATCGAAGAAATTAAATCACAAGTTTTTCAAAAACTTAAAAGCTTTTCAAATGCATTTCATGATAAACATTTTAAAGGTGGGAAAAAAAATCTTACCATAAAGAGTATCGTAACTGTCATTTTGCATTACAACCTAAAAAAGAAAAGATTCATTTTAGAAGTTAAAAACCATTTTTAGTTAAGATTAAATAACCAGTATATTACCTATTCAAATAAGCCAACAACCAAATCACAACCTTTCATCGACACAATTCAACGACCTGTGCCTATTAATCATTTTTCTTGTTTATAATAAGGTCTCAGAAAGGTGATCTGGCAAACTACAGATGAGTATCAAAAAGAACATCATCATATATAATCCCTGCCACTCAGAGGCCATTACTATTACTATTTCAATATATTCTCATTGATTTATTTTCTCTACACTTATTACACTGTAAACTTTTTCTCTAATTAAATTTTATTTGTATACATTTGATGGCCACATAATTAATAATTGTGAATGAAATGACTCTATCCCTTCTCTAAAAGCAATGAAAAAACAGTCCTCAAGTGAGGATAAAAAAATAACAATATAAATATAAATATCTTAATGTATTATTTTTCTTTTGCATGCTAATCATTTCCTTGGGATACATATGTAAATCTCACTCTTAACAGTATGGCCAAATTGCTTTCTAGAAAAACACTTTACAATCAATATAAGAAAGTATCTCATTTTTTTAACATTTTAAATTTCACAGGCAAAATCAAATTTTGTTGTAAATAAATAACAGTGAAATTTTTTCATTATTAATGACTAATTTTCACTATAAATTACCTATGAAATTATCTACCAATCACCATAATTTGTTAAAATACTATTTTACTTTCACAGGCCATAATCATGAACTCTGAACTCTACTAATCAGCAATTTTTTACTACCTTGAAACCTTGATTTCTAAATGTCTTAAAAAAGAAAATCCCCAGAATATTTTGAAAATATTTATAAAAACTGTTAATAGTTTGTAATAATCTTGAATAAGATACATTTTTCAGAACATTACAAAATGCAAAAGAGGAAAAACAGAACAATAAAAAGAAAAGGGGTAGGTAAAAACATAACCTAATAGGTAAGATATACATGAATAAATTAAGGTACTAAGAGACTTAAAATACATTAAATAAAGGCGTAAGTTATAGAATATATGTATAGTAAAATCTTAATTTTTATTTAAAAGAGACTATAACATACATAAAGATATATGCAAATATATGACTGTATTTGTGTATGTGTGTGTATACACATCTAGAGAGAAATCCCTGCGTATAGATTTTATAATACAGAGAAAAAAATCATAAAGAATACTTTCCAATCGGTTAATGATAGTGTTTTCTACAGAAATAGAATAAGCAATTTTCACATTTTTTCATATTCCTGTTTCACTTTTGTGTATACATATTAGTTTTACAATTAAAAGAGAATTTTTAAAAATCATTACAAAGTAAGACACATCATAATTAAACTACTCAAGATTAAAGATAAAGAAGCTTAAAAGCAGCAAGAGAAAAGGAGAGAGTTACCTACAAAGGAGCTCCCATAAGGCTATCGGTTGGTTTCTCAAAAGAAACCTTACAGGCAAGAAGGGGCTGGAAAGAAGTATTCAAAGTCATGAAAGGCAAGGACCTACATCCAAGAATGGAAAGGCAGATAAAGTGCTTCCCAGATAAAGTAAAGTTAAAGGAGTTCATCATCACCAAGCCCTTATTATATGAAATGTTAAAGGGCTTATCTAAGAAAAAGGAGATCAAAACTATGAACACTAAAATGACAACAAACTCACAACTATCAACAACTGAACCTAAAATATCAAAACCAAAACAAACTAAGCAAACAACTAGAACAAGAACAGAATCACAGAACTGGAGATCACATGGAGGGTTATCAACGGGGAGGGGGAAGTGGGAGAATGGGGTAAAAGGTACAGGGAATAAGCAGCATAATCGGTAGGTACAAAACAGACAGGAGGAGGTTAAGAGAAATATAGGAAATGAAGAAGCCAAAGAACTTACACGTACAACCCATGGACATGAACTAAGGACGGGGAACGTTGGGGCGGGGGGTGGTGATAAAGGGGAGGAAAAAAATGGGTCAACTGTAATAGCATAATCAATAAAATATACTTTAAAAAATCATTACATAATAAGTGCAACGCTGTTTCTACAATGACCAAAAAACTTCAGAACCATTTACATTTGTTTTATTTAAACATTTCTGCTGTTTGTACAATATAAAATAAGAAATGCCATCAAACTTGCTGTTAATACTCTTCTCAAAAAGAAAAGACAACCACTACCACCATAAACATTCCAATACAGGCTGAAACAAATTAAGGAGTTTATAAAAGGTCATGATTTATATGTATTTTACATACTAAAATACTTCCATACCTCTTTAACTTGCCGAAGCAACGCGCTTTTGCTAGCAATTTCTTCCTTCTCTTGGTCTGGTGATAACCGTAAATATTCTCTGGATCTATGTGGTTTAAGGTTCATTTTTGTATACAGTCTTCCCTGAAGACTATCAAATAATACATTCAAAGTTCGAGGCAGAATGCCAATATTTTCTTCTGTGCCTGTGAAAATAATTTTTGTTTTATACTCCCTCAAAGTTGAGAAAGCAAAAACATCCATGGACTACCAAGGCTCCTTTTATACCACCATATGCAAGAGTAAACAGCTATGACAAAAGTGAGATAGGCTGAAGGATTACTTAGTGATAACTTTGGTCTTCACTGTATAAAAGACATTTTATGAACTATTATTCTGATGCAAAGCCTGACATTTTACTTTCAGATCAAGCCACAGATTCGCAATTACCCATAACCGCAAAGTATAAATGTTAAATTAAATAGAGTATTTCCCTGGTTATCCATGCTTAATTCGTTTTTCTGAATTTGTATCATCTAATTCTTTAGCATATGAAGTAGTTTCACAAATGAATTAAATCAATCTGAATTAAAAGCCATCAGCATTATACATTGAATTATGCTATTACTATTAAAAATGGAGCAAATGTACTACATAATGGAAACATAACTACATGCAAGTATTATATGACTGAATATAAGAGCTTCATTTTTCCTTTCCAGCAAAAATAAAACCTACCTTGAAATGTATATGTTTTTCCTGAATTGGTTAGCCCATAAGTAAAAATCAGCCGACTCTGTCCTTTTAAAAAGTCTTTTACTAGCTGCATAACGCAACCCTGGAAGAATTCCTTCTGTGTGGTTTCTGGACCAAAAACCTAAATAAGAATTTTTAAAACAAATCTTTTTAAGAAATCCAAGTTAATTTGCACGAGTTCTACTCTATCTCTCATGTTTAAAAAAACTTTTAATGATTTTATAAGATTCAGTCTTAAAATAGGTGTCATATACCCAACTCCCACAAATACACTGGACAGTTTACCTACTTTCATAACGTTTTCAAAAAAGAAATCTGACTCAGCTAAACAAGTTTTCATCTGATTTCTGAAAAAAAAATTTCTTTTATAAAAAATTATAAGCGCTAAATTGTGATTTATTCACATCGAATATATATTTACAGACCTGAAATTTGAGTCCTACTCTTTAGAAAAAAGTACAATTGCCTAATACCTAAGCTCCATAAGCACAGGATGTACATAGTTAATTATATACAATTATGCAGTAGTTTGGCCTAAGACAAGTCTCTTTTCCTTAAAAGAAAAATCTTCAGTTTCACATGGGTACTTACCTTAGAAAAACTAAATTTCTGTACCATCAGCCCAGAACTTTTCTCACTTAACCGAGCAAGTGAACTCTGAGGGTCTTTCAGCAGAACAGTCTGTGGGTCCAGCATATACACACAGGCCTGGAACAAATAGAAATAATCCCACAATAAAAAAATACAAACAATTACATATGGTCCATTTAATGCAGGTATAATATTAAAACCCAATTAAATTCAACACAAACCTCAGACTCATGTTCTTTTTCTGAGTGTGTGAATGGTCTTATTCGAAGACAAACCTGGAGATAATCTTTGCATTCCAAACTGTTTGCCTAAAAATGAAGAACAAAATAACTATATTTATATAGTAATGTGAACTATATTCTTAATGTGAACTTTTTGTATTCATAATACAAAGAGGCTTTTCAGAGATCATCCTTTTGTAAAATGGTTGATAGTTACATAACAATATTATATAGAATCTCTATGCAAACAGTGATTCTTCTGTTTTTAACCATTTTACATGTATAAAGAAAACTCCTTTTTTTGGTTAAATATGACAAAATGGTCTCTACCTTCTACATTTAATACTTGAAGTTTACAATAAGACTTTTTTCCATAAAATCCTAACTGTTCTAACTAAATACTACTAACAGGTCTCTAAGTCACTAAAACATAAAACTCTAAAATAAATTACAAGGAACCAGAACAGTCTATCAACCCACATACTCAATTCCATCATGCATTTAAGTGCACCGTGAGAGGGGGTCTACAAGGAGGTATGAGGAAACTTTCTTTTTCCTTTCTCCTCTCCTCTCCTTTCCTTCTTTCTTTCTTTCATCTATGTTCTCTATACTCCCCTTTTCCCTTCTATGTTCTTTATAAATCTCTCTAAAGAATCATACTTTACAATCTAAAAGGTAATAAACAGAATATACGTGGACTGAATCAAAAAGTTTACAAAGACACAAAGCAAACAATTATAGTGATAGTTGGCAGAGTGGTGGAAGGACTTCCACTTCTTAAACGCTACTGAATTATTTTAACGTTTAAAAATATGGATTTTTTTTTTTAAACTAAGGTGTGCAATTCCTAGGGCCATAGTGGAGTATTTTACATTTTTGAGACAATAACAACAGTACCTCCATGAACTATTAGCTCAAAGTAGTTTAGTTTCAATATTGGTTCACATTATTGATTTTAATGTCATTATCTCTGTGAAACTGGATTTTTCAATGCTTGCTGTGCTAAAAAATACATACAATCCCAAAATGATGAGACATAGGAGTGTCTACTCCAATTCCAAAGCTTGAGAAATTGTGCAGTGCCCAAAAGGCACACATATCCCACTAGTAAATAACGTTTTAATTGAAGAATAAAGTTAAATTGCTTTTTTTTTTACTTGTTAACTTTTTTTCAAATGGCTACTAGATTAGGTCATACATAGTTATTAAGTTGTTTGGACCTATTACTTGGAAAGGAACTGTTATGTACTTAAGGCACCATGAAAAAATTGCTAAGACAAGACATGGAAGAGCTAAAAAAAATAATTTTCTTCCCACCTTCTAAGTTCTTCTAGCTGGGCTAAAAAATTAAATTAACAGAGTCAGAGTGACAGGATAAAGTATCCAAAGTTTATTATATGAATGTACATCTGAAGTCCATAAGAACATGAAAACCCCAAAGAGGCACTGGGCGATTCAAGCTTACATGCCATTGTGGAAAAAAAAGAAGGGGGGCAGAGATTTCAAAGGGGAAACAGGCAAAAGAGCACAACATGCACAAATAAATTCCTGCCAGGTAGTCCAGAAACAATGGGGAACTAGGTAATCTAACTAACAGGCCCCTCCATACTTGGATCCTTCCTAACTACCATATTTAATTCAAATTAGGCTAAGGTATTAGCATAATACCTTAAGAGTTATACCTTAGCATAATTCTCATGGGGAATATGCTAAGATTTACTTCCTAAAGCAGACCTTTCCATCCAAATTACCTTAGGCAGAAAAGGGGGAGGGTCAAAGATTCTTTCTGAATCATTTGTTTAATAAGCAACTTATGGCCCTGGTAGGGTAGCTCAGTTGATGGGACCATCCTCCTGATAAGCCAAGGTTGCAGGTTCAGTCTCTGATCAGGGCACACACAAGAAGCAACCAATGCGCAGATAAATGGGGTAGAACAACAAATTGTTCTCTTTCTCTCTTTCTCTCTGTCTCTCTGTCTCTCTCTCTCTCTCTCTCTCTGTTTCTGTCTCTCTCTCACAAATCAATAAATAAAAAATTTTTAAAAACTTAAAATCAATATCTCAAAAGGCTATCCTCAGAAAGCTTCCTTAAACCCAGTTTGGAAAGCTCTGCTCTAGTTGTACCTGTCTCCAAGTGTGTGTGTGCCACACACATTCCCACTCAATCATGAAAATCAATGTAATATTTTTCTGGTACTTACCTCAGTGCTTGAAGCAACTAGGGAAAATTCACGAGAGAGATCAAGCTTAATGCTGTCAAAATTTACTTCTGAAGGCCTTGCAACTGGATCAGCACTAAAAACATATGATGGTCTAGGCATCCCATCTTGATTTAAATTAGATTCCATTCTGCAAGAATAACAGCAACTTGTTTAGACATCCTTAACAAATCAGCATTTAAGACTAAGGAGTTTAGCCCTGGCTGGTGTGGCTCAGTGGATTAAGCACAGGTCTGAGAACCAAAAGGTCACCAGTTAGATTCCTGGTCTGGGCACACACCTGGATTGTAGGCCAGGTCTCCAGGTGGGGGTGTGTAGAAGGCAACCAATCAATGTTTCTCTCACACATGGATATTTCTCTCCTCCCTTCCCCCCTCTCTAAAAATAAGTAAACAACAATTTTTTTTTTAAAGACTATGGAGTTTAAAAAGTCTGAGTCCAGCCCAATACTTCCCCCATGTAACTAGACTTCCAGAGAAGAAAACATCAGATTGCTTCATCTGTAGCATGGATCCCGAACCCCTGCTGCCACGCCCCTCCTCCCCCAAAGACCATTACAGTCGGCTTAGGGCCTGGTTGCACAGCAGGAGGTGAGCAGTGCCTAAGGGAGGTGAAGGAGTGAAGCTTCCTCTGTATTTACAGCCACTCCCCATTGCTTGCACCACAGCCTGAGCTCCGCCCTCCTGTCAAATCAGCAGTGGCATTAGATTCTCAAAGGAGTACTAACCCCACTGTCTTACTGTGAACTGTGCATGCCAGGGACCTAGGCTGCACACTCCTTATGAGAATCTAATTGCCTGATGACCTGAGGTGGGGCTGAGGCAGTGATGCCAGCATTGGGGAGCAGCTACAAATACTGATTATCATTAGCAGAGAGGTTTAACTGCACAGAGACCACAATATACATCAATTGCTTGCAGATTCATATCAAAACCCTATCAGTGAATGGCAAATTACAATTAAGCTGCATCTGGTAGCAGGCTTCATAGTGGCAAGTGAGTTGATGTACTTTAACTGTACAGCTGCATCTGGTGACAGGATTTAACTCAGAATCCGACACTTATTTTAGTCTGCGTATGGTCCGCCCATTATTTTATATACCACTTCCACGTGCACCTCTTTCCCTGCACAGTGCATTTGTCTCAGTCAGTTTTGGTAAGCCCGAAGGCTAACCCTAGCCAAAATAAGTAAAAAACAAACGTCACTGGAGAGGTTCTTTGAAAAGGGGGAAAAGGCCCAACGATGAGACAGCAGAAGACTAAGACTTCCAACAAAAAGATAGCTGTATTTAAAAGAAAACACCAAGAGTCCTACTTAAATTACAGGTTCATTTCAACAGGTGATTCACATTCTCCAAACCCACTTTGTATAATATGTGGCAACCAGCTATCCAATGAAGCCATGAAACCTTCAAAACTGCTTTGCCACATGGAGACCAAGCATTCTGTATTAAAAGACAAGCCTTTGGAGTTTTTCAAAAGAAAAAAAAAAACATGAACATGAACAGAAACAATTACTGAAGGCCACCGCTTCGTCCAATGTGTCTGCACTATAAGAGCATCATCCTTAGTGGCTAAACGCATTGCTAAAGCTAAGAAACCCTTTAATATTGGTGAAGAGTTGATTCTGCCTGCTGCAAAGGACATTGTTGTGAACTTTTAGGAGAGGCAGCAGTTCCAAAGGTGGCCTGTGTTCCTCTTTTGGCTAGCACCATAGCTAGACGAACTGATGAAACGCGAGAGTATACTGAGGCACAACTGTTAGAGAGGATTAATGAGTCACCGTGTTATGAAATCCAGATTGATGAGTCTACCAATGCTGACGACAAAGTAACAATATTTATTTTTATGCAATATATTTTTCAGGAGAATGTGCATAAGAATATGTGATATGCACTTTTATTGCCAACCAACACCACAGCTGCAGAACTATTCAAGTCTTTGAATGATTACATATCAGGAATACTGAATTGGTCAGTTCGTGTCAGTACATGCACGGACGGAGTGGCTGCCATGACTGGATAGCTCTCTTGTGTCACTACTCGGGTCAAAAAGGTCACTTCTGAATGTAAGTCTATACACCATGTCATCCATAGAGAAATGCTTGCTAGCCGAAAAATGTCACCTGAACTTAACAACGTTTTGCAGGATGTAATTAAAATTATCAACCACATTAATGAATATGCCCTTAACTCATGTCTGTTCGCGCAGCTCTGTGAAGAGATGGATGCAGAGCACACACATCTCTTACACACAGAAGTGAGATGGCTTTCTAAAGGTAGCTCACTGGTCAGAGTTTTTGAGCTACAAGAGCTGCTCCAGATAGTTCTTTTAGGAAAACAGTCACCACTGACAGCACATTTCAGTGACACAGAATGGGTGGCAAAACTTGCTTACTTGTGTGACATATTCGACATGTTCAACGAATTCAATCTGTCACTTTAGGGGAGAATAACAACTGTGTTCAAGTCAGCAGATAAAAGTGGCTGCATTCAAAGCCAAACTGAAATTATGGGGACAACATGTGAATATAGGGATTTTTGACATGTTTTAAACATTAGTAGATTTTGGAAGAGGCTAAGCCAGGGCCTTCCTCCTCCCAGCTGGTGCACAATCACCTATCTCAGCTTTCAAAAGTTTGAGCATTCCTTCCCAACCACAAAAGGCCCCCGAAATGGGAAGGAATTGGATCCACAACCCATTTGTGAATATAGGCCAGGTGAATTGACTTTGCTCTTGCTAGAAGAGAATCAACTGCTTGAGATCGCAGGTGACAGTGACCTTAAAAAAGTATGTTTGAAGCAACTTCAAATCTGCATACGTTCTGGGTTAAAGTCAATACGGAACATCCTGAGACTGCTACAAAGGCACGGAAAAGCCTGTTTTCATTTCCAACATTCTATCTTTGTAAAGCAGGGTTTTCTGCAGTGAGAGCAACCAAAATGAAATTAGGGAGTAGACCAGACATAAGTAACGCACTCTGGGTGTCACTGTCTTCCATCGCCCCCAGATGGAACCATCTAGTAGCAGAAAAACAAGCTCAGGGCTCCCAATGATTCTGCGTCATGGCAAGTTGTATAATCATTTAATTATACATTACAGTATAATAATAATAGAAATAAAGTGCACAATAAATGTAATGTGCTTGAATCATCCCAAAACCAACCCCCACTGCCTCCCCCAAACCCACCCCACCCCACCCCCCGCCCCCGGTCCATGGAAAAACTGTCTTCCATGAAACCAGTCCCTGGTGCGAAAAAGGTTGGGACTGCTGATCTATACTATAATGACCCACAGAAAAAACAAAAGATCAAATTACTTACAGATTCTGAATCAAATGCAACTGGACACAGCCTACCACTATTATTCATATGATCCAACCTACGGATAAATTCATCAAAAGAGATTTCATAAGTAAAGGTAATCCATAAAGCAAAACAATATAAGGCATTTATATTTCTGCCTAAAATCCTCTCAGAAATCAAACAGTAAGGGTGGAGTAAATTATAACCTTGTGTTATTTCAGTTTAGTGTCTTCTGAAGAATGTTACTTACTGACTTTGTAATGTAACTTAGTTACCTGGACAGTTATTTTCAATCAAATTCTTCCAAGTAATGCAAGTGAAAAGGGAAATAAAGTATGTGGACATATTCAAAACAGTCCCGGGCACATAAGTCTTAGAAATTAAAGGTCTATATGGAATATAGTAAACTATTCCAGTAAACTATTACAGCAGTAAACTATTACAACTAAATGAAACATCAAGTCACGAAACTTAAACTCAAGGGTAATCTTAACTGAAAAAATACTAACATTCAAACATTTACTGAGACTCTACCAAGTACCTAACACTAGGGAAAAAGAGAACTTCCTGTTTATTGATAATATTATGAAATATCCAAACCAGTGACTCCCACATTATGATCCCTGGCTCAGGAAAGTAGTAACGGACATCCACAGGTGTTATATAAATGAGCCAAATATGGTCCCTGCATACTGACCCTACATTCTTTTCTTCTCCACATTACACCAGAAGCATTAATTCAAAAACCTACTGAGGTAGGAAACTCAAAATTTTACCCTTCCATTTGCTTTTAATATAACCCACATAAGCTTGCTTTTAGCCATTTAGAGACTAACTCTATGCACATCCCATGAAACTACACCCAACATCTGCTAGCCACGGAACTCTGAAGACCCAAGCCACTGTTGCCCTTTGGAGTTCTGGCCCAGGAACTCCATGTTGTGCTGCTCTGCAATGTCACTTAGATACCTAAGTCCCCTCCCTGGTTCTCCCCTCCCTGTCCCCAGTTCCTTGCCCTCTTCCACTTCTCGGTGGTGGCCCTTCACTCTAGTCTCTGGAAGGCTTCATGCTGTGAAAGACTTCTCTTGCATGCTAAGTGCTATCCCAATAAAGCTCCATGTGTGCTCCTGCCACATTGTGATCCTACCTCTTTCCTTGATAAGCCCTGAAACCCCACAACTCAATACAACAAGGTTTTCATTTTTTTTATTTTTCTAAATTGCAAAAAGACTTCGTTTACTTTCAGCAAGGCCCAGTAAACTACAGGATCAACCAACCAATTAAACAAGTTTAACATCTTTATTTTTTCTGTTTATGTTGTATAATCAATAATGCACTGGAAATGGGGAAATCACTTAAGTATAGCTTGATAGGCTATTTCATTTATGCAATTTATGGGTGAAAATTAAGAAAAGGGTATCTGAAAGAGTAAAAAAATAACCAGATTCAGAACATAGGGGAAATGCTTGCAAAAACATTAAAGTACTGGCATGACCTTTCACAACTCAGATTTCATGAAATGCTCAGGAAACTGGAAGGTAGGCTTCATTCTTCACCTTCAATTAATTTTTTCCTCCTCCAAAAAACACATTAATAAATCTCTTATAAAATTCCTGAATTAAAAAGAATGTCTATCTCCTTAAATTAGTAAGGTTATAGTAGATTGTACTTGTTCATATGTGCAGTTTTCAATAAATTGTCTCTTAACAATTATAAAAACGTTGAAATGTACTGTCATTTCCTGTACTTTTGGTTACCTTTTAGTTACAAGTTATGTGGCCTCCCCAACTAGACTAGAAATTTCTGGGGGGAAAGGACCTTGTTTTATACTACTCTGTACCCCCTACAACAAATTCGGATATGTACAAGAAATTAAAACTCCCTGTCTAGTGACTTAAATAATGGTAATAAAATCCTCTATAGAAAAAAAAGGTCCTATTCTTTTAGTGATATCTTTAGCAACAGCAAAGTTCATGATCTCATTTCTCATTTCACAAGGCTTTGCCATGACTGAAAAACTGAATTGTTATCTCTGCTCCAGGAGATTCCATGGTTAAAGGTTAGTGAAAAATTTAAAAACCTACTACTAAATGAGGTTTCTGAATGTCACTAACAAAATATAGCCTCAAAAACAAGTCTTCATAACTAACTGATGAGTCCTTTATATTGCAACTTTTAAGTCTTGGGTCTTGAACATCTAATAAAATATATACACAGCTACACTGCTTCTGGGTAAACACACTGCCTTGTTTTAAAAACAAAAACAAACCTGAACTTGATCATCTTAAGGAAGGATTAATTAAAGCCATGAACTGTGTCAAACAGTTCGTCAGCAAGGAATATTAGGGTGTTGTGCCAGGCAGGAATCACTGAAGCAGAAGGTGGAATGAGATGGGGAAAACTTCTAACCTGGCGGATGACAGACAACAGTCAATGCACTAGACACACCCCCTTCCGCCTGACACTGCAAAGCCCAAAAAGGACAAGCCGCAGCGCAGGCAGCAGCCTGGAAATAAAGGCACAGAGGACCACAGCAGGGCTCCCCAGCAAAAGAGGCGGTATCACCTTCCAAGCAAAATGTTCATCTCGGGGACTCAGGAAATAGCTTTGGCAATACAGGCCTAGGCCTGAACAATGGTAACAGCAACAACAATAAAAATATTACGTATTACTAACACTTAAACCCTACTACATGCCGACACTGTTTCTAACTTTACAAAGTAACACTATCTCCACAAGAAACGTAAGAGCAGGCACTATTATTGTTACCCCCCACTTAACAAATAAGGAAACTGAGATCTTCAAAAATTAAATACGTTGCCTTGCGTCACTCAACTAACAAGCAGTGGAGACGAAATTTAAACTCTAGCCCCAAGAGCGTGGCTCAGCCCTCCATCGAGCAGCAGGTGCCCTAAGGGAGGCCTCCGTCGCTCCGCAAGCCAGTGCCTGAGAGTAACCTCGGGGGCGTCACAGCCCCTGGGAAGGTGCTCACACAGCCAGAGCCGTGTCCTCAACTCAGGCGTGGCACGTGCGCAGTCACCCACCTCCTTCATCGCACCCCCACCTGGGCCACCTCCTCACCTGCGAAAGTAGCCTAGCCTGCCGCAGCTGCAAGCAGCACCGCGAAGTACCAGATTTCAAATTCAAACAATGGCGGCCAGAGCACCGCACTGAACGCTGGGAGTGGGCGGAGCTTCCGGATCGAGGACGAAAGCGCCGCAGGCTCGCGCTGTGGGCTTTCCACCCACTCCCGGAAGACGCTTTCAAACCTGGAGGCGGACCTCGCAACTCCGGGCGACCAATGGGCGCAGTGGTTGGTGGGGCCGGACGTGGAGAGGATTGGAGCTTCCCGCGAGGCTGGAAGGCGTACCCCGTTGCCTAGTAACTGCCCTGCGTACCACCCTCTGTTCGCAGATAGGCAGTATAGATGTGGCAAAGGCCCGGCGGTGAGGTGCTGGCACCAGATTTAGCCCCGCGACTGGCCTAAGGACGGGTCGAGGAATGGCGAGCGGGTCAGTGCCCAGCCCTGTCCCTGTGGACCAGACGGGCTCCGCGTCCCGAGAATTGCTTAGAACGAGCGCCGCGCGCACCCCGAGGCTCACTTATCTCCGTGACCGACTGACTGTCTCCAGCGGCCCTAAAGTAGGAAATAAATTTTTCCCAGAATAGATTTTTATAAGCATTTTCTCTTTATTTTCCTTTCTGAAAATATAAAGTAGCTACAGCTGCAAGGAGCTGTACTGTGAAAATCCAAATTCCATGTATAGTCAGGATCTTTTCAGTACCCAAAATTTAAGTGCCAGTACATCCTTCTCTGCTTCTTTTAAAGTGATCCACTTCTTTTGAGTGTGGTGCCATTACAGCCATATGACAGGAAATATATTACTTAGGCCATCTCTCCCTGCTGTACTTCATTTTAAAGAAAAATAACTGCTAACGTTAATTGAACATTTACCTTGTTCATGTGCTAAGCTTATAAAATAGATTCTTACTGATCTTGAGAACAACCCTTTTGACGTAGGTACTATTATTATCCCCATTTTATAGATTCAGAGGCAATTGAGTTCATATTGTTATGTAATTTATGTTCCAAATTACTGGTGGACCTGGGATTTAAACTCAGCTGATTGACTTCAAGACCCACTGTTTTACGTGTGGTCTTATTTCAAACTATTTTACTTGATGAGTAGCATTTTTAGAATAAGTAGTTTGATGAGTTTACGGTCTCCCTTTCATTCTGTATTTATATCTCCCATAATCTCCTCCTCCCCTCACTAACTTCCCGCTGTCTCATTCAGTTTGCCTTCTTTCCCCACAAAGTAATCATATTTGAGGGGAGCCAGTTTGGATTACAGAAGAGGATGCAGGGCCATCCTCTTCTGTAAAAATGAGCAGAAGAAAGTAGCTATAAAAGGGAATAAAGCAGGAAAGTTTAAAAACTTTTCAAATTCAGGCTTGAACTAAAATCTTAGTGGCTTGATGTCAAAGTCTCCACTGCTCCTTCAGGCAAGTCTGCCCTTAAATCCGTACTTCCTATCATACCTCATATACTGCCTTTAATTGCTTTTATTAGCTGTAAACTGATTTCCAGATCTTGAGCCCTCAAGATACTACATTTATTTATTGTTTGACACTCATTTATTGAAAGCTTTCTATGTACCAAACACTAGGCTAGGAGTTAGGAAAACAGTGGAGGAGAGTGAGAAAAACAGACACTAACCTTTAAGGAGCTTACATTCTAATGAGAGAGACAATCAAGTTAAAAAAATACAAATAATTGAAAGTGCAACTTTACTGAGTGGTTTGAAGGAAATGTTCTTAGAGATGTAAAACTGTTATGTTACAGGGAACCTGAGAAAATAATGTTTGATCTGGATCTCCAAGGACATTGGATTTAACTAAGGTTTCTTTTTGTTTTGTTTTGTTTTCTTTTGTTTTTGTTTTTAAAGAGAGGAGTAAGAATTCCAGGCATAGGGGACATAATACCAGGGGGGAGAATAAATATAAAATTCAATGGATTCTCTGCCTTATTCTAGCTCCCAGAAGCATTCCACAGAGCTGAATGTAATATCCACATAGTTAAATGTTTGAGCCTTGAAACTCTTCATTTTCTTCTAGGTTAGCAAAAAGTCATTCTCTCCTCATATACCCCTAAGCTCATTGACCACCCTTCTTAGTCTCCTTTTCTATCTCTTCTCCTTAATCTCTCAACTATGGTGGTCCTCAGAGCTTGGTTCTGAATCCTCCTTTTTTCTCCTGTACAGTCTCCTGTAGGCAACCTCTTCGATTCCCATGAACTTAAATATCTTTATACTGGTGATGCCCTAAATTCCTTATTCTCCCCAGAAGCCTCCTCTGAGCTCCAACCAAATGCAAATATCTAAGTACCCACCTAACATCTCCACTTGGATGTATAACAGGTGTCTCTAACTTAACAAACTCAATGCGGGACCTGATTTTTCCTTCCAGAATTCAAATCCTCTTCTCCCTAGTCTGCATCTCAGTAAATGACACCACCAGGAATCTACCCAGTTACTCAAAACAGAAGAATCATCTTTTTTTTTTTTAATTTAAAAGGGGAAGGAAGGAAGAAAGAGAGGGAGAAAAGCATCAGTGTGTGAGAGAAACATCAATCGGTTGCCTCTCGCATGACCCCAACCAGGGACCAGGCCGCAACCCACGCATGTGCCCGAGCTAGGAATCAAACCGGCAACCTTTTACTTTGCAAGAGGATGCCCAACCAACTGAGCCACACTGGTTAGGCCGAGAATCATCTGTGAGTTCCCCTTTTCCTTCCCCACCCTCATCTAGTTCATAAAACAAATGTATGTGTTGTACTTTGTCATGATAAGTAAAATAAATACTCTTTTCTCTTTTCATTGCCCAGACCATACCATGCCCTGCAAACTCATCTTCCCAAATCAGATCCTGCCCCCCTCCACACTATTCCTTATAGAATGACCAAACTAATCTTCTCAAATTGGAAATGATCATGTCAATCTCTGGTTTAAAACCCTTTAATGACTTTTTAGGATAAAATTGTATGTATTACTTTCTTAGAGAAAACTTCCTGACTACTTTATCTCAAATGGGCTCCCTTTCTATTTACAGGCTGAATTTCTATTTCATACATATTACCAATAACAATTACTGTGTTTGTCTGGTAGCATCATCATTGTTGTTTTCCCACCTGCTAAAATGTAAGTTCTGTAAGTACAAGAACTACGTTTCTCTTGGCGCTGGTGCATCCTCAGTAACTCTACAAGCACATGGAGATCAAAAAACATTTGTTGAGTAATGAGTGAAGGCCGATGTGTCTGAGAGGTTGTGGGGAGGGAGTTTCGGGGCAGGAGACTACAGGGAAGGATGACCAGGAGAGAGTTTAGAGGGATGGACCAAAGCAAGATCCTACAAGATTTAGCGAAGTTACTGACTTGAGTCCTTATTCTAGGAGAAATGAGAAACCATTGGACTGTTTCAAGTATAAGCACAGAACAATTTACTCCTGTGTTTTAAAAAGGTTAATCTGGAGCAGAGAATAGAGGCAATCAAGGAGGATGCTATTGAACCAGTTATGAAGCTGTTGCAGTCACCCTAGTAAGAGACAATGATAATGTGGACTTGGGGGATGGCAGAGCAGACTCAGAAAGTTGGATGGATTTCAGAGGTATTTTTTCTACATTTTTAATTTCAACACCCACCACTGAGTTTTCCTTTAGAAAAACAGAGCCAACTTGATTGGAAGATGCTTAAGATTTTTTCCCATTCAAAGTAACTTAATCTGTGTCCTTGAGTGAGCATACAATGAAAAGATTAAGTTCCACAAGCTGATTTCCTGCCTGGTCACAGTCTCTACTGGTAGCAATAGCCAACTTTCTATGTGCCAGATACTGTGCTGAGCACTTTATACCCATTTAATTCTAAGAGTAACCCTATGAAGTATTTTATTATTATCCCCATTTTACAGAGGAGGAAACTGAGGCATGGAGCAATTCAGGAACAGTAAAGGTATCTACTACATAGAGGTGTTAAACAGTTTAAATCAGGTAATATTTGTAAGATACTTATAAAAGTATCTAGCACATATTAAATAATAACTTCTTAGATTTGTATAAAAAATAAACAGAGGAATTGGAATTGAAATCTGGGTAGTCTGGTTCCAGAGTCTGTACAATTAACCGCTGCATTCTACTGCCTCTCAAAGTGTGGACCCGTCAACAGTCATTCCACCCTGACTGCACTCAGTCTCGTCGAAGTGTGGACTCAATAACCCCTGGAATTCTATTAAAAGAAGACTGAGCCCTGACTGTGATGGCTCAGTTGGTGGGGCATCGTCCCGCAAAGGGATGGGTCACTGGTCAGATTCCTGGATAGGGAGCATGCTGGGTTGCAGGTTCGGTCCCCTGTTGGGGTTCTTGCGAGAGGCGACCAATGGATGTTTCTCTCTCACATTGATCTTTCTCTCTCTCTGTTTCCCTCCCATCCCCTCTCTCTAGAGATAAATAAATAAAATCTAAAAAAAAAGGAAGAAGACTGAGCACATAGCTCCTGCTGCAATGCCACCTCCAAAAGCAGAAATAACAGCTACTTTCTCAACCCAAGAACTGAGTATATATTGATTACGTAGGTTTGTGTAACAGGTTTAACAAATATTTATCAGATACCTACTATGTGGCAGATGTCCCCACCCTTAAGAAACCTTCAGTCTAAAGTAGCTTTTCTCAATCTGAGATTCCCAGAGAGAATTAACCCCTAATTCTTTAAGGCACCCATAGCATGTAATGTATCGATTTATCTTCTATGCATCTAGAAAGGTACTAGTTCTTACTATCCTGAAAAATTAGTCACACAAACAACTTTTTTATGTCTTGCAGTTTATATGGGGAACCCCATGCTCAATTACACACTTTTAGTTCTCACTCGTTTCATAGCCCCAGTGTAAGGGGAGTGAGTGACTCTCCTGTGCAGCTGCCTTCAAAACAGTAACTTTGTCCCTTTACGTGGTAACCTGTAGTACTGACCTCATACGAGGGAAAGGCAGAGCTTGCGTAATCGTGCAGAGGCGTTATTACAAGGCCTCGAAGTGGTGTACATTACTTCTGCTCATATTCCTTAGGAACCCAGGCATGTGGCCCTAATCTAACGACAAGGGGGAATGGGAAATGTGGTTTTTCTACACATTCAGGAAGAGCACATAGCCAATCTCTGTCACCTAGGTAATGATTAATTGGTCCGGCACCTAGCAATTCAAGGACTGTTATTGTGAGATACTAAAAATGAAATAACTCAGAAGATAAAATAAAATGGAAATTGACTGTAATCGGAATAAACATTACATGATACGATTTGATAAAATAGGATTTTACTACCTTATTAGATTATTTACAAATAATCTGAGAGAAGTCTTGTAGGAATTTTATCTGTAGGTATTAACCAACATCTCCTTTAAAAGTTAGTATTCTTAAAAATCATTCTATTTACACTAAAAAATAATCAACATTGCTACAACTACTCTTTGGGCTATTTGCAGGGGCTTCTCTTTCCAGCTAATGACATGTGCTAGGTGAATATTTTTTAAAGATTTTATTTATTTATTTTTGGAGAGAGGGGAAAAGAGGGAGAAAGGGGGAGAGAGAGAAACATCAATGTGTGAGAGAAACATCCATTGGTTGCCTCTTACACACCCCCAACAGGGGACTAGGTCCGCAATCAAGGCATGTGTCCTGACTGGGAATCGAACCAGGGATCTTTCGGTTTGTGGTGTGATGCCTGACCCACTGAGCCATACCAGTCAGGGCTAGAATGAGTATTTTTAAAATAACTGAAAAGAATTGATTTCTTTTGAGCTGTGTTTGCTTTACCACCACTGAACTCTCTCAAGAGCATTGCATTTTTTGATGACAGTGCAAAGAGAGAGAGGCACGGTCGGTCACCCCCACTGCCCGTCTAATTAAATTCAGAATATCCCAACACTGGGTAAAACACCCTGGCTCTAAAGCAACACTTTGCCCTTAACAGAAATATGTATAATAAAGACAAGCATTAGATAGGTTTTTATGTGCTTTGACTAATTATTCAAGGGGGTTTTCCCAAAACCAATCATTTGAATTTTCCCTTTTATAGTCAGTAAGGAGATTTTACTCCTTGGGACAATACATCATAGAAGATTCCAGATAAGTGAGGGCATACCTTTCTTTTAAAAGAGAATGGACTGTAATGAAGGGAGAGGTGGGAATACCGAATGTTTGCTCAAGGCAAAGAAAATAATATGTTGAAGTAAGGGGGCGGGGGGGGGCGGAATGAGCAGGGCCACAGAGTCAAATACACGGGTGGATTCCTGGCTCTGTCACTTTGAAGCTTGTGATATTGGGCAAGGCCAGTGGACCTTTTTGAGTCTGATGCTTCTTAAGTGCCAGTTTCTCTTAGGTAGAGAACATACCCAATAAAGGGTAGTTACTATTACAATGTAACAGAACAGTCCAATGTAGAAAAATAATATGAGAGTGATCTAGCCCCCACCTAACAAAAATATAATCTCTTCCTCTCCTAAGGGAAAGAATCCTCACTAGATTTTATACATATCTTGTATGCATTTGCTAGATTTTAAACTCTTTTGGAGTTACAGGAACTGTGCTTTACTAATTTTTTAAATCCCTCAGCCCAAAGGATTGTTCTTGTACCTAACAGGGAAAAAGAGAAAGACTTGAGACTGAATCAACAGTCTTCAGTCTTTTAAAGTAGTTCATATTAGATGTTAGATGAAGATCCAAACAAATACAGGGATGATGAGAATGCTGGCTCTCCAAAAAGAATTCATAAAATAGCACATGAAATAGGGCCCAAATCACAGAAGCTTAAAAGTCAATCAAAATTCTAATGAATTCTAAGTCGAAGAAATATTTTCGTAGGATTCCTAAAATATATTTTAATTCTGAGTCACGATTGTGGTGTACAATTTGTGGAACAGTTGAAAAACAAATAGAAAACCTTTCACATGAGTGGATATTTAGGGGAAATTTGTGGGAGTGTTTGCGACATATTTGAAACTAGCTGTTTTCTTTCTTTTCTTTTTTTTTTTCTGATTGCTCATTGTGGGGCAATATGTGACTAGGCAGATAAGTACCAAACAGATAATTTGGTACAAAAAGAAACATCTATATTCAATGCCTATAAATTTAGCATCTCCAACCTCTTCTTGCCAAGCCTTCTTCATGTTATCCAGCATGGGGCTCAGCTACTGACTGTCAGTCAAACAGCCAAGGGTAGGAGATTCTTTTGCTAGAAATATTCTAACTCAAATCTTGGCAGACAATACCGTCCCCAAAATTGCTTAGTCCAGTAAATTTTAGAAGACTTGTGCCCTAGAAGCAAACTCCAAAAAGAACTGAACAGGGGAGGGACATTAAAGAAACCCTTTCTCTCTCTGCTCAGGTGTGCACAGTCTCTGGCCAAGGGACCCAACTGTTATTCCTACTTGCAGGCTGGGTCTTGGGGATGCCTTCTAATGCTTATGGAATTATTTGTTTTGTTGTTCCAAGACATTATACATGTGCTATGGAAAAAATATTATTCTGAAATGAAGAAAGACCAGTGATGCATTTTTTTTTTCTTTTTTCTTCTTTTTTAACACTTTGCTTCTCTCTGATTAGTCCTCAAACAGATCCTGGTAGTAGGGAGTAAATAATTACTGACTTCGACCAGAAATTTTTGGATGTTTGTCATGGATCTTTTTGCAGTAAACACTGGCCTTTGCTAATGAAGCTGCCAAAGTTTCTATATTGTGTATGAGACTCTGGGACAGGAATACTTTACATAAGACCTTGAATAAACAGCAGAGTGATTTATATGGTATTTGGTCTACAGAAAGAAAGAGAAGGTATCACTCATGACTCACAGAAGAGGCAGAGATCTCAGGAGGGACATGTATACAACAGTTGTCTGGGAACAATAAAATCTTGCAATTGTCCTCCAGTCCAGCTTGCTTTCAATAAGTTCATGCTGCTGGCACAAAGTGTTTATGGAACCAATCAGAAAAGATTTCTCTTGTAACTGATGCTTCCTTTCTTTCTTTCTTTCTTTTTTAAGATTTTATTTTACTTTTAGAGAGAGAGGAAGAGAGGGAGGGTGAGAGGGAGAAAAATCCATCAGTTGCCTCTCATAGGTGCCCTGACCAGGAACCAGGGACCAAACCTGCAACCCAGACACGTGCCCTGACCTGGAATTGAACCAGTAACTATCACTCTGCGGGATGATGCCCAACCAACTGAGCCACACCAGTCAGGGCCTGATGCTTTCTTGTTTGCATAATAATGCACAGGCAAATTGCAAACACCTTTTAAGCATGTTAAAAGATGTTTAAGTCTGTTTTTAGAGGACAGAATCTATGGGCTTTTCCCAATCACTGCCAATTTTATCTTGTGTGCACCTGTGGCATTCACACTACCAGCGACAGTCAGTCTTTGCTGGTCATCTTTGAAATCTGTTGATGCCCTTTTGTCAACCATTGTTAAGGTTTTTCTAGGAAGTAGCACCAATACAGAGCTGTTTCATCAGCATTGTAAATCTGTTTAGGGAAAAAAGAGGTTGGAGATATTATCTTAGCAAATTTATCAATATAATTTTCAGCAGTCTCAAAATAAGCTTTTTCACCACGGATTTTAAGGTACTTGATCCCTCCCTGACTGGTGTGGCTCAGTGGGTTGGGAATCATCCCACAAACCTGACCAGCTTGATTCCTGGTCAGGGTGAGGCAACTGATGATGTTTCTTCCCCTCTCTTTCTCACTCCCTGCCCCTCTCTCTAAAAAGAAATACATAAAGTCCTTAAAAAACAGCCCTGGCTGGTGTGGATCTGTGGATTGAGCACTGGCCTGCAAACCACAGGGTCACCAGTTCAATTCCCAGCCAGGGCACATGCCTGGGTTGTGGGCCAGGCTCCCAGTAGAGGGCGTGTGAGAGGCAACCACACATTGATGTTTCTCTCCCTCTCTTCCTCCTTCCCTTCCTCTCTTTCTAAAAATAAAAATCTTTTTTAAAAAAACGATACTTGGTCCCATGACTCTTTTTAAATTTCTGCAGCCATCTTTCTGAATATTCACACTCACCTACCTTCAGTGTTCAGTTGTGTGGTGGTACCTAACTGTAGTTTTAATTCGCATCTCTCTGATGATTAGAGACGTTGGTTGAGGTGTGGGGGCTGGGTGGAGGGGGGCAACGTGGGAGGTAGGGGGAATGAGGGACATCTGTAATAGTGTCAACAATATAAAAAAAAAGAATTATGTATCTGAAACTTGTGTGTTGTTAACCTGTTACCCAAATAATTTAATTTTTTAAAAATAAAAAACAAATACATGAAAATAGAGTAACTGTCCTTAAAAACAAAAAACAAACAAAAAAAGGGAGTGGTGAGCACAGGATGTGGAGAATATGAAAAATAGATTTCCAATAAATATACCTGCCACAAAAATGAAAAGATTGATCCGAAGTCCCACAGGAGAAAGAGGCAGAGCTAGGCACATCACCTAAATGGAGCACACATGTGAAGGTCAGTTTGAACTTGTCGCAGGGCAGGTGATCCTGGACAGGGGAGCGCAGCAGCTGCAGGTCCCTGCTGAGGGCTGCCTTGTGACCACTGTGGTAGATAGCACAAGTGGATGAGATCCAGGGACTTGAGTCTTAACAGGGTTTGCAATCCAAACCTAGAACTGTCTCACCTACAGGGGAACATTCCACAGTTTCACACTAGGTAAACACAGTGTGTTCCAGGACAGAATCTAAATTATTCTCATCTTGGAATTTCCACATGGTTTATGCTTATGCAAAACTGTGCTTGCTAGAAACAGAATGACAACACTGTAAAAGAGCCTTTAGCCCTGACTGGTATGGCTCAGTTGGTTGGGCATTGTCCCTCAATGCAAAAGGTCACTGGTTCAATTCCCAGTCAGGGCATATGCCTGGGTGCAGGTTTGGTCTCTGGTCAGGATGCGTGTGAGAGGAAACCAGACAATGTTTCTCTCCCACTCTTTCTCCCTCTCTTTCCGTCTCTCTCTAGAAATAAATAAAATATTTTTATTTTTAAGAGCATTTAAATGGAACAAACCCTGGCACCTTCTCAAATTGTAATACATGCATTACATAAGGGAGAACTAAAACAAAAATTACTTTTCACATATAGATGTGCTTTCAGATTTTTGAATTATATCCTTTTGAACAATAACTTCATATTTCTAGATGGGAGACTTTTAATCCTGTTTCAGACAACCAAGAATTTCATTTTGTTTTAAATTAATTTACCTGCAATGCTAGTAGAATTTTTTTGTTATTACTCAGAAGTAAAATTTTAAATAGCTAAGGAGTTAACATGCTGAAAAAGCTGACCCATCTCTTAACTTTGGATCTATCTTTATTTATATGTTAACAATAGTGTTTTTATATTGACCTCAACTGTCAAAAGCATGTTAAAAAATAAAAAAGCAGGGATGGGGAAGGCAGCAGAAGTTCTCTGAACAGCCTAAATGGGGATTATAATGTTTAGGTTTTCTAAAGTGAGAATTTTGGACCCACTTGTGTTTACCCCAGTTCACTTTTCCCTTACTAAACATTTTAGATATGCTGTATAAATTATGAAAAAAAAATCCAAGAAAATCGAGAGTACAAAGAGAAACTCTTGATGACCCACCACCCAAAGAAGACCACCGTTAACCTTTTCATCTTTTTCATCTGGGGGGTTTTCATTTAATCTACACATGTTTCAAATTTGCCACAGTGGAAATTTCCACTGTGGTTACTATTGCCAGATTTTTTTTGGTCGGGGTCAACTTTGTATTCCCTCTTTTCTTTTTTTACTTATTATTATAAAATAAGCCTCTCCACCATTTTATAAAAGGGGTCTTTGTGAGCCTTTTTAATGGCTCTCTAGTAGTCTGTCATGCGGCCACACTATAATTCACTTAACTAGTTCCCTATTATTGGACACAGAGGGATTGTCTTCCAGGAAATCTTTTTCTGGATCCCATGCTCTGCCTCTCCAGCTGACATTGGTGTAGGTGGCCAAGTGCCAGGGGTTTCTACCTCCACAGAATAAATATCCTTTTAGAATAGTCAATTTTTCACAAAGTTGAAAGAGGAGATTTGTTCTAAAATAAATCCGGCCCATACATATTTTGAAATAGAACTACCAAAATATATGAATTTTTAAGATAAAGCCAAAAAAGGATTTTAAAAATTAAATAAAATATGGTTGGAGAGAAAATGATTTTGTTGATGTATTTGCGAATTATAGATGCAGACTGCATAGGTAGAACTGTGTGATGATTTTTGTAATACTTAATTTTATCTTCTGGAATTATATAAATAAGAAAGCAGTACCATGTAAATACATGTGAAAACAAACCAAATCAAACCTTTTTTTGCTTTTATTGAACTGTATCTGCTCCCATGTTCCATTTTAAGTATGTCTGTCCTTTGTTTGTATTTCATATAATAAAACAAGAGATCAGCTCTTTATTATGGATCATGTTGGCATTATTTTTCTCATTTTTCTTTTGCAATATTTCAAGTGAGTTTTATTTATTTTCTGTACCTATCTCTTTTTTGTTGGAAACATTTATGTTTAAAATGGACTTATGAAGGACTTTTATGACCCATTTTTTCCCAAAATTAAAAAAGGTAGTGTGATTTTAAAAAGAATAACATAAAACTTACCACCTTAATTATTTTTAAGTATACAGTACAGTAGTGTTAGATATATTTATATTGTTCTGAAAGATCTTCAGAACTTTTTCCTGTTATAATCTGAAACTGTATACTCAATCGAGAACAACTTTTCTTTTCCCCCTCCTCCCAGGCCCCGGTAACCCCCATTCTATTTTCTCTTTCTATGAATTTGACTACTTTAGATGCCTCATATAAATGGAATCATACAATATTTCTCTTTTTGTGACTTAGTTTACTTAGCATAATGCCTTCAGGGTAAATCATGCTGTAGCTTGTGACAGGATTTCCTTCATTTTTACCAAATTTTGTCGAGTCATTCACCTGTGGCTGGGCATTCGGATTGCTTCTACCTCTTGGTTCTTGTGAATAGTGTTGATATGACCAAAGGTATGCAAATATGTCTTCAAGATCCTGTTTTCACTTTCTTTTGATATATACCCTGCGGTGGGATTGCAGGATCGTATGATGGTTCTATTTTTAATTTTTTGAGGAACTTCCATACTATTTCCCCTCGCAGTATAACCCATTTTTTAAAAAGAAGAAATGGCAAACAAATATCCTGCTTGTAGAGGATTGTGTTGGATTGACACCTCAGATTCATGAAAGTCAGGAATTCACTTATTCAGCTTCCACTGTCCCCACTCCTTTCCCTGACCAAACCCTGATTTTCTTCAGATGTTTACTCTTCCTATAGAAGGCCCATGACTCAAAGGAGTTTAACCTCATCCCCAGCTTTGGGGATGTGTCTTGCTTACTTTAAACTACTCATGGTAATCCCACCGGCTTCCCGCTGAACGGTATAGGACCTCAGACTTCAGTCATTCAGGGCGCAGCTCTCCCTTGAGAGGTATTATTGGCAGAGCAGTGGGCATATGACCTAAGTTGGCCCAGTCTGACTCAAGGGAAGTGTTTTTGCAGCATGGTTGAGTGAAAGGTTTTCTTTTTCTCTTGTAGAACATGTACAAAAAAAGTGTGCCCCCATTTCTCCCCTCAGCCATTTATTAACAATGAAGATCCCAATCAGGAGATAAAACTGATACCCAAATGATGACCAAAGCAAGAGAATATCAAAGAAATAGAGTGAAGCCCTTACGCTATTGGACCCGGAGCCCTTCAGAACTCTGGACTGCACGTTAATAAACTTATGCATTGTTTAAACTAATTTGAGCCGGGTTTTCTGTTACTTGCAGTCCCAAGCATCCTATCTGATGTAGCTCTTCACTGCTGTTCAGACCATTAGGGAAAAGTTTGAGAATTACCTACCTGTCTTACAACCCTGACGTCTAACGACTGCTCCTGCTTCATTTCCTTTTTACACATTGGCTGGTCAATGCAGTCTTTCCACAACCAGCCTGGGAACAAAACATCTCAGGACATTTTAAAATCTGAGAGAAGGTTTCCATTCTATTGCTGATGAGGAAAGTGGTTGTTTGTCCTATAAGGAGATGGCCTGTGACTAGACCTAATCTACAGGAGGAGAGTTTGTACCTTGGCTTTGGAGAGGATGGGATTCAGAGCTACTGCTAGCCAATTCTGTATTTTTATGTGAATTAGAGAAAAAAGAAGTGTTATTCCCAAGACACTTTACATCCATATGATGGTAAACTGCTATAATACATACATCGATTTTGTTAGCACAAAACATTCTTTCATTTGCCAGAAAATTGTCATAATGAATATACAAGTCTATGCTATCTAGGGTATAAATAGCTCTCTCTTAGGTCTGGCACCATTGAGCACGGCACCATCTGGACAAAGGAACGTGGCAGCTTATCAGAGAGAGACAGAACACAGAATGCAGAGCAGATGAGAAAACCAGTGGAGATGCACTTACAGTGCTTTTACTTCTACTGTAATTTTGATAGATAAACAACTTTAACATATAAACTGGGGAGATCAGGGCTTTTTTAAAACTTTTCATTTTAAAATAAATTCAGACTTACAAAAAAGATCAAACAAAACAGAATTCATCACCAAAACCCAAAAATCAGTTCTGATATATCCTTCACCCAGCTTCCCAAATGTTCACAACTTACATAATGATACTGAAGTATGAAAATCAGAAAATTAACTTTGGTACTATACTATTAACTAATATACAGATATTACTCAAATTTCACTGTCTCACTTTTTTTTTATGGTCCTGGATCCAATCCAGGATCATGTATTACATTTAGCTCTCATGTTTTTTTTTTAGTGGCCTTCAATCTAAGATAGTTCTTCAATGTTTCTTTGTCCTTTATGACATTGACACTATTGGAGAGTACTGACCAGTTATTTTGCAGAAAGTTTTTCCAACTGGGTGTTTTTGAGGTCCTCATGATTAAATTTAGGTTATGCATTTTTTGGCAAGAATAGACAGCAGTGATGCTGTACCCTTCACAGTGCATTTCAGGAGTCATGACATGTTGTTTTTTTCTTAAATTTTGTATTGAATTTTTTGGGTGACATTGGTTAATAAAATTATATAGGTTTTCAGTGTACAATTCTATAATACGTCATCTGTATATTGTATAGTGTATTCACCATCCAAAGTCAAGCCTCCTTCCATCACTATTTATCCCCCTTTTATCTTCTGCTACCTACCTAACCCCAATCTCCTTTTCCTCTTGTAACCACCATCCTGTTGTCTGTGTCTATGAGATTTTTTTGGTTTTGGTTTTTTTTGCTTAATCCTTTCACTGTTTTCACCCTGCTCTCCTATCCCCCTTTCCCTCTGGCAGTTGTCGGTCTGTTTTCTGTATCTATGAGTCTGTTTCTATTTTGTTTGCTAGTTTATTTTGTTCATTAGATTCCACATATGAGTGAAATCATATGGTGTTCACCTTTCTCTCTCTGGCTTGTTTCACTTAGCATAATACTCTTCAGTTCCATCCATGCTGTTGCAAAAGGTAAGATTTCCTTCTTTTTTATAGCGGAGCAGTATTCCATTGTGTAAATGTACCACATTTTTTAATCTACTTATCTACTGATGGAAACTTGGCCTGCTTCCAAATCTTGGCTATTGTAAATAACACTACAATGAACAAGAGGTGCATATATTCTTTCAAATTAGTTTTTTGGGTTTCTTTGTATATATATTCCCAGATGTGGAATCACTGGGTCACAAGACAGTTCCATTTTTTATTTTTTGAAGTGACTCCATACTGTTTTCCACAATGGCTACACCAATCTGCATTCCCACATCCCTTTCCTCTATATCTTCACCGACACTTATTTGTTGATTTATTGATGATAGCCATTCTGACATGTATGAGGTGATATCTCACTGTGGTTTAATTTGCACTTTTCTGATGATTAGCGATGTTGAACATCTTTTCATATGTTTACTTGCCATCTGTGTGTCCTCTTTGGAGAAATGTCTACTCATATCCTTTGCCCACTTTTTAATTGGGTTTTTTATTTATTTGGTGTTAAGTTCTTTATAAAATTTTTAAAATTTTTTATCAATTTTAGAGAGAGAGAGAGAAATGTTGATTTGTTGTTCCACTTATCCATGCATTCATTGGTTGCTTCTTGTATGTTCCCTGACCAGAGATCGAACCTGCAACCTTGGTGTATCAGGAGGATGCTCTAACTACTTGAGCTACACAGCCAGGGCTAAAGTTCTTTATAAAATTTGGATAGCAACTCCTTATCAAATATATCATTGGTAAATATGTTCTCCCATTCAGTGGGTTATCTTTTCATTTTGTTGATGGTTTCCTTTGTTGCACAAAAACTTTTTAGTTTGATGTAGTCCCATTTGTTTATTTTTTCTTTTGTGTCCTTTGCCTGAGGAGATACAGCAGAAGAAATATTGCTACAAGAGATGTTTGAGATTTTACTGCCTTTGTTTTCTTCTATAAACTTTATAGTTTAAGTCTAACATTTAAGCCTTTAATACATTTTGAGTTTATTCTCATGCATGGCGTAAGAAGATGGTCTAGTTTAAATTTTTTTGCATTATTCTGTCCAATTTTCCCAACATCATCTATTGAATAAACTATCTTTACCCTATTTGCCTACTCTGTTGAATATTAATTGACCATAAAAGCATGGGTTTATTTCTGGGCTCTCTGTTCTGTTCCGCTGATCTGTATGTCTGTTTTTATGCCAGTACCATGCTGTTTTGATTACTATAGCATTGTAGTATAGTTTGATATTGGATAGCATGATTCCTCCAACTTCGTTCTTCTTTCTCAAGATTGTTGTTGCTGTTTAGGGTCTTTTGTGGTTCCATATAAATTTTTGGAATATTTTTTTCTAGTTCTGTGAAATACACCATTGGTATCTTATTAGGAATTGCATTGAATCTATAGATTGCTTTGGGCAGTGTGGACCTTTTAATGCTGTTACTTCTCTCTATCCATGAACACAGCATATGCTTCCACTTAATTTGTATCTTCTTCAGTTTCTTTCTTCAGGGTCATATACTTTCTCAGGTACATATCTTTTACAACGTTGGTTAAAGAGTCATGTGATGTTGATATGTCTAATTACTAGTGAAGTTAACTATGATTACTTAGTTATGGTGCTATGTGCCTGATTTCACTGTAAGTTACTCCTATTTTCTTCATAATTAATAAATACTTCTGTGAAGATACTTTGAAAATATGCATAAATCCTATTAGTCATCACACTTTGTTTCACTAATTTTACAGCCATTAGTGATTCTTACCTACAAAAATTATTACTGTAGTCTTTGCCAAATGGTGAGACCAAGATTTGAGCTTCAGAATTAAGTTTGGAAAGGCTCCCCAGAAGTAGATGAGAAACATCTTGCAATCTGAGTATAATCTGTTGACTAAGAGCAGGAGTTTTGCAATCAGAAAGATCCATTGTGTATTAGGTGTATGATCTTAAGCAAATTAACTCCTCTAGGCATCAGTGCCCATACTGGAAAAGTAGGGATTTTGGAATCTGCCTTATAGAGATTTTATGATGACTAAAATAAACACAAAGCCCTTTGTACAGTGTCTGACACACAGTGAATGCTTAGTAAATTTTAGCTCTTATTGTAATGAAATGGTTATTGTTATTGTAGTAATATTCAGCAGAAAGAAAACCCAAAATTACTTTCTTGACATAGTTACTTATATATAAAACTCCTTTCTTCTCCCTTTAAAAAAATTTTTTTAGCCTTTTTTGAAATCTACGTGGGAAAAATATACTTTCAATGTACCAAATAAATGGGGAAGAAACCAGAATGGACACACACACACCCCTCCATATGCCCAGCATTTTGGATATGATGACAAAAGAGAGAGACTAGTTAAGACAAGGGTTAATGTAAACATAATACCTAGGATTATTAAGCTCTTCCACAGACATTGCTAGGATTTACTTTTTTTAAGCCAGTAGTTAATCTTTTTATTTGAAGCAGTAGAACTCGGCTGCATGTGTAAATGTAAGTGTGCCCAGCTTAAAAAAAAATTCTTTATTTCCCAGGTTTCCTTGCAATCAAGAGTGAATAATATGGTCAATAAGCAAAAGTCTGCTAGATGTGACATCTACGACAGCTATTGAATTTTATAAGAGATATACTTACCTGACACGTGTCTGTTAATCTTCACTCTCCTCCCTTCTTCCTGCCTTGAACTCAAAAGCAAGGCTTATAGATGCAGAAGCCACCTTATAACCTAAGGGCTAAAAGCCACACATTAATGGTGGTAGAGCAGGAAGATAAAAGGATCCTGGTTTCTGGTGCAGCTGTTAATCTCTTTTTATAAGTGAGGAAGCTGAGGCTCAGAGACTTGAAGCAGATTATCCACGGTCACTTAGCTCTCCAGCAGTGCAGCTGGGATTCGAATCTATGTTTGGATGACTCCAAAGTCATCTATTTTCTACTATAGTACAAAGCTTCCTAAAAGCATGAGCACATTTAATACCCTTCCCACATTTTCACAGTGTGATAGACAAAGGTGAGTGTGAAGGGTAAAACAAAGTGACAAGAGAGCCACAAATACTACTTTGCATGTTGACTATTAACAACTCCAGCTTGAGCAGCAAAAATGACCAGGCAGTTATCTGGCACTTCATCTTTTACTCATGCCAGTAAAAAAGGTTTCAAACAGTGACAAGCAGCTTGTGCTGAGCGTCACCAACAAGTATTTGCCATCCAAAGAGCGTGTCCAAAACATCATGGCCTAAGGCAGAGGTTACAAAAAATGGCAGACATATTTTGACTAGCTGGCATGTTTAATAAATTACTTGAACTGATAAATAACATATAACAGTTAAGATTTCTTGCTGCCCTTATACAACTCTGGATTTGGCAACAATTACCTAAAGGTACCCCTTCCAGAGTACCATTCCATTTCATACTGCTTTTCTGATGCCACACCAGAGCATCTATTTCCCCCTATCATCAGGTTTGTTCCATCGCTCTTAAAAAATATTTATCTCTATCAAATGTTTGATCTCCATCTCAAACAAAAGTAGATGGATAGCTGGCTGTTTCTTATACCGGACCCTCTTAAGGCAAAATTTCTGCTACCTGTCAGTAGCCTCAGAATTTAGAACACTCAAACATGTGCTTTCTAGATCTGTTCGCTGATCAACATCCTGTCTAATTCATTCATACTCCCTTCATTTCATGTATATTACTTTTGCAAGCCTTCATAACAACCATAGAAGTATTATCATTCTCATTGGCAAGGGAAAGGTTAGATGATTTTCCTGAGATCTTATTTATAATTACTATGTTATAAATTTGACTGCTGTTCTGATTTACAAAGCTGTTGTCTCAGAAAACTCTTTTTCAGGAAACGAGAATGGGTAGCATAGGTGGGCCAGTGGTCTTCTGTCTCACCTAATTGTGACCTTGCACTATCAATGTTTCTTCACTACTTTTTTCCTTATCATGATAAACTGAGCTAATATTGTTGAGTACTCTGTGCCAGGCACTATGCTAAGGGCTTTAGTGACTGATCAGCCCTTACTGTAGCATAACTGTGCTGTCATACCCTTAGTAATTTCAATTTTGGAGGGGTGCTTGGACCCGGCTGTGGCCATAAAGGCCTCTGAGCAAGAGCATGAAGTCAAACTGGACTTGCAGGGAAACTTACTACTCAATGTAATGAGGAACAGGACAGTATGGTTAATGGTACAGGATATATCATGGTATGTTCAATTCGACTTTTCGCTCCCCAGGGGAAGTTCTCTCAAGGTACTATAGAATCTGTGGTTTCAGGACATAGCACTTTATACCCACATGTGGGCCTACGTATACACCCACATATACACCTATACTGATTAATTAATCATCATTACAACACTCTGAAGTTTGTTGGAGGATAAATTTTTAAAAGTTGAATTATGATTCACATACAAATATAAAATGAACGTGTGTATGATTTTATTTAACATATCAACTAATGACGAATTCACTAAGATATTACAACCAGTTCAAATGAGAACCCAAAGAGCAGACAAATGTATTTACCTAACAGAATGCTAAAATGAACATACCTTATAGGTGCAAAACTGATGTATAATCAGAGGACAATAATCAGTTACATACCACTAGACACGATCACATGATATTTATGTGATATTAGTTCAAGCAATTTATTAAACATCTATGCCCCAGAATCATTGCATCACTCTGTTTTCTATAACTTACAGACAATAGACAACTCAGAGACAATAAAATGCTGAGATCATTGGAAAGTGTAAACTAGATAAAATACCCACCAATCTTTTTTTATTCTCATTTCAAAGTATTTCACAATTTTATGTCAGAAGTACTTCTATTGTTATTCCCCTTTTACAAATGAGGTACTTGTAGCCAAAAGAAGTTAAGTAAATTTTCCAAAGTCTCATAACCAGTAAGTGGTGTAATCATATTTGAACACAAATCTAGCTGAACCTGGAAAAGAAATAACTCCGTTTATTAAATCAGTTTTCTTCTTGGATTCACTGTGGTTGAAAAATTCAATTCAAAGCAAGCAAGAATCAGAAAACATGAGCCTACTTTTTCTTCCTTTCCTCTTTATAGCTATTATAAGCTAGCAGCCTGAATTCAGTTCAAAGAAATTTTTTTACTCACACAATGTTAAAATTTTTTTTTAATTTTAAAAATTAGTTACCTATTGCTGTGCAACAAAATATCTTTAAACTCAATGGCTTAAAGCAATAAACATCTATTATCTGAGTGTCTTAGGTAGGTGGTTCTGGCTCAGGATGTGCCCTGCATTTTCAGCCATGATGTTGGCTGGGGCTGCATCATTTGAAGGCTTGACTGGAGACTGGCTCACTCACGTAGTTGGCAAGGTGGTAACGGCTGTTGGTGGGAGATCACAGTTATACCCCATGTGGACCTCTCTTTTAAATATGTTTATTGATTTTAGAGGAAAGGAGAGAGAGAAAAAGAAACATCAATATGAAAGAGAAACACCAATAGGTTGGCTCCCATACACACCCGACTTGGGATAGAATCCACAACCTAGATATGTGCCCTGACCAGGAATTGAACCCCCAACCGTTTGGTGTTACAGGATGATGCTCCAACTGAGCCACACCGGCCAGAGCCCAATGAGAGCCTCTTCAAAGGTTGCTTGAGAATCCTCATTTCAGAGTGACTGGCTTTCCCCAGAGTGCCTAATCCCAGAGAAAGTGAGGTATTTCCTTTATGACTTAACCTCAGAAGTAGGTCACATATCATCAATTTTGCCATCTTTTATTGGTCACTCAGACCAACCCTGGTACAATGATACACTTTGTTAGATGACTACACCAGGGCACAAAAACCATGGGGAGAGGACCGTTGCAGGCAGTCTCTGAGGCTATCACATGAACATTAAACATCGCAAGATTTTGCCCTGGCTGGTGCGTCTCAGTGGATTGAGTGCTGGCCTGCAAACCAAAGGGTCGCAGGTTCGATTTCCAGTCAGGGCACATGCCTGGGTTGTGGGCCAGGTCCCCAGAAGGGGGTGTGTGAGAGGCAACCACACATTGATGTTTCTGTCCTTCTCTTTCTCCCTCCCTTCCCACCTCTCTAAAAATAAATAAATAAAATCTTTTAAAAGAATAAACATCACAAGATTTGATTTAAGAATCTGGATTTCTGACTGCTCTTGAAAAGTCAGATCTGGCAACCCTAGGCCTGCATCCCCACTTGACGATAGTTAGCTGGAGTTCAATAGGTACTGCTCACTTTGGAAAGGGTATGCTTTTCCAGGGTTCATACTGGTTCCCACTCAACTTACTCATGTAACCTACTTGGCTCTTTTGACCTCTGTTTTGTGGTAAAAGTAGTGTCCAAGATTTTTCTGTCTTTTGGCAGGTCTGGGAGGCAATTTAATAAATAACAGAAGGGGAAAATGTAAAATACAGTAAAAAGTTTTTCTGGGAGCCTCATGTTTCCCTCAGTTCGATTGTATTAGAATCCTTCCCTTTTTCCCACCTGCCACTTGCATTTTTACTCTCTTTTGCTTTATGTGATAGTTACTGTGTCCATGAGACTGTGTTTGGGAGTTGCTAAGCATAACTCCTAGAGAAGTTTGGAGATGGGAAAGGGAAGAATATTCCACATGGTGATTTTTCATGGGGAGAAGGTACATAATCTTTTCAAGGTAGGTAATCAAGATAAATTTCCTGGGACTCTATACCCTGGTAGTTTCATGATGCAGGCCAGGTAGGTAATGGGAAACAATCTCATGAGAAAGTGAGAAATGATGCCTTAGCCCAGCTTTAGCTTGTTGTTGTCCCATCATTCTCCGCTGTTTATTCTTGGGCTCCTTCTGTGAATAGTCAGCAGACTGTAGCGAGTCAAGTTTTTAAGCCTGCATAATAAACATCTATTGGTTTGGCTTTCCAGTACCTCCTTTCCTTTCTTCTCATGGTTAATTGGAAGGAGCCACATCTTGTGTCTCTCACTGCAACTTCAAGTGGAGTTAACCATGGCCTCTAGCTCTAGGGCTGAGCATGCGACACAGTCCTGGTAAGGGAAGCCTGAACTCCCCTAGTTATACGGATTGGTTAAAGGAAGGTGATGACTCAACAGGGCCATCAGAGCCAATCCCAAGGCTTTTTCTGAAACTATTGAAGTATGTGCCACTCACAGAGCTGGCTTCTATAAACTCCTATGTGATCATCCACGCACCCTATCTTCTCCCAGCTGCTAGCTGGATGTCTATGCTCAGAGAAAACTTGGGAGTCATGCCCTGAAGATGGGGGAGCTTCTATTAGCTTAGGCTCTGCTTGACTACGTGAAGCAGTTTCCTTTCAACCCCTTCCTCCTACCTACATTGGTTGTAGAGTAAGAAATTAATTTCATCATATTTTTGTCTTAAGCCACCAAGATTTGGAAGTTCATTTTATGGAACGAGCATGAATACTATGATGAAAACTCCCCAAATGGGAACTTAAAGTCGGGCACCAGGAAAACAAAAATCTAAAGTAAGTGATATTAGCTTAGTATGCCCGTTGTGGGAACAAAGGAAGCTGGCTCCAGAGGCAGAAAAGGTGGCAATCCACACTGTGCAATGGCAAAACATCTGACAAAAATTCTCGCTTGTAATAACTTAAGAGACAGCCATATGCTTACTGATCTGTCAGCTCCAAGAGAAGCAGTTGGAAAGAACAAAACCGTCGGTATACATTGGCCACTATTGGTTGGTGATTTTAGGCAGTGTGCAGGAAGAAATAAAGCAGGAAAACTACATAAATTTGAGGTTTTCGAAGTCTTCTAGACCCCAAATAGTAAGAAATGACACCGAGAAAACTGTGAGCGGCAAAGGCCTGCCAAGGGACTGCCTTATGACAAAGTGTCATTAAAGTTGTGGCCTTCCTATTCAATCTGGACATGATCAAGGTGACTGCCATTAAGTTGAGAGAGACATAAGGAAAAGGGAGAGAAGACAATGAAGATTGAGAAGTGTGTCTAGGACAGTTTTGGGGGTACAGTTTGTGCCTTAAGAACTCTCTAGAAGGAAATCAATGAGAAGCCTGTCAAGTTTCTGAGGAAACAGTACTTCAAAGAAAACAAAAGCCAGGGACAAAGGCTAGCTAAGGCCGAAAACAGCAAACAGCCTTGGACTCATAGCTTTCCATAGAAGGAAGCCAACTCTTCTCATCAACCACTTCAGATATTGCCATGGAGAATGCTCAGCAAAAGAGAAGTCCCAAAGAGTGGAACCAGGGGTCAAAGAAAAAGAGGGACAAAAGAATTCCTTTCAGAGAGGGGAAACAGAGTCTAATAAAAGACATTTCCCACTGCCTCTTCTTTTTAGCTTATAACTTAATCAACCAAAAAATTGCCCCACATGGACCACAGGGAGATGACTGAGCATCACCCTGGCTTTGGATAACGTTCTGGGGGTTACAGGTAGTGGTGGTGAAACAGTTTATTTTATCTATGGAAGGAAGAGTGAAACAGAAATTTATTGACCAGAAGGGCAGGTGAGACTGGCCATGTATTTTCCAAGGTCATTTATTTTTTCTTGTAATGCATTAAGTTAAACCACATTTCTCAGCCTCTCTGGCAGCTAGGTAGGGGCCACATAATTAAGTTCTGGCCATTGAGATGTAGACCAAGTTGATATACGTTGCTCTCAGGCTTATTACCTAAAATATGCCCCACAACCCTCTGTGCTTTCCTCTGTTCCTCATCTGCTAGCTGGATGTCAACCTCTAGGGTAACACTAGGTTCCCAAGTGACTGCCCAGAGCAGAAAGCCCCAGCTGTCCACTTTCAACTCTTTGTGAGCTACAAATAAACATTTATTATGTTAAGCCGCTCAGATTTTGGAATTATTTATTACAGCAATTAGTGTTAATTATGCTGATTAATAAAATCTCCACTCTACTAATTTAACATGCTAAATGTTGTATGACAAATGGACAGCTAAATGTTTATTCAGAGATTCCAGACCTATTAAATACATTATTTCAGCTGTTAGATGGTTGCAGACCAGCTGATTTGATAAATACATTTTAATTTTCTAAGAGTTGTATTTCTGACACAAATATAATGGAATTTCTGACGCACCTGTAATGGATGTCACGTCTAAACGTGCCTGAGGGGTGGGCCATAAAGGGATGCAAAGTGAAGTGATTAAAGCCTTAAAATTGTTTCCAGGGATGGTCCTAGATCTAATCCTGAGTCAGCATCAGAGATGGTCTTTCGTTCAAAGTCCAATGAGGAGAAGACAAACCAACCTGGATGTCCAAAGAGAGGAGACTACCAGCCAAGATGGAGGTGTCGGTAGATACACTTTGCCTCCTTGCACAACCAAAAGGACAACAAATTTAAAAACAAAAAACAATCAGAACTGCCAGAAATTCAAACCGTATGGAAGTCCAACAACCAAGGAGTTAAAGAAGGAATATTTATGCAGACTGGTAGGAGGGGCAGAGACAGAGACAGGAAGCCAGGGTGGAGGGGCCGTGGCGAGGCAGCAGCTGGACGACCTGGCAGGTAAGATGGCAGCTGGTGGTCCCACATTTAAGGGCAGATAAACCAGGAGGAACAACGGGGGAGCAAGACAGGCCGTACAACCCAGGGTTCCAGCGTGGGGAAAAGAAAGCTTCAAAACTTCTGGCTACAAAAATCTGTGGGGGATACAGCAGCAGGAGAAACTCCCAGCCTCACAGGAGAGCTCATTGAAGGAGCCCTCAGGTTCCTAGAATGTACACAAACCCACCCACCCAGGAACTAGCACCAGAAGGACCCAATTTGCTTGTGGGTAGCAGGGGAACTGACTGAAAGCTGTGATACCCCACTAGCCAGCATTAGTCCCTAGTGGACTCCTCCCCTACAGACAGGGCCAAAAGCAGCATGTGGGTTGCCCCGCCCTGGTGAATACCTAAGGCTCTGTCACTTACAGCATAACAGGCACACAGAGACAAAAAAGATATGACCCATACGAAAGAACAGATCAAAGCTCCAAAAATAGAACTAAGTGATGAACAGATAGCCAACCTATCAGATGCAGAGTTCAAAACACTGGTAATCTGGATCCTCACAGAAATGGTTGAGTATGGTCACAAAATAAAGGAAAAAGTGGAGGCTATGCAAAGTGAAATAAAGAAAAATACACAGGGAATCAACAGTGAAGGGAAGAAAACTAGGACTCAAATCAACAATTTGGAGTAGAAGGAAGAAATAAACATTTCAACCAGAACAGAATGAAGAAACAAGAATTCAAAGAAAATGAGGAGAAGATTAGGAACCCCTGGGACAACTTTAAACATTCCAAAATCCAAATCATAGGGGTGCCAAAAGGAGAAGAGGAAGAGCAAGACATTGAAAACTTATTTGAAAAAATAATGAAGGAGAACTTCCCCAATCCAGCAAAGGAAATAGACTTCCAGGAAGTCCAGGAAGCTCAGAGGGTCCCAAAGAAGTTGGACCCAAGGAAGCACACACCAAGGCACATCATCATTACATTACCCAAGATTAAAGATAAGGAGAGAATCTTAAAAGCAGCAAGACGAAAAGGAGACAGTTACCTACAAAGGAATTCCCATAAGACTATCAGCTGATTTCTCAAAAGAAACCTTCCAGGCAAGAAGGGGCTGGAAAGAAGTATTCATGAAAGTCAAGGACCTACATCTAAGAATACTCTATCTGGCAAAGCTATCATTTAGATTGGAAGCACAGATAAAGTGCTTCCCAGATAAGGTCAAGTTAAAGGAGTTCATCATCACCAAGCCCTTATTATATGAAATGTTAAAGGGACTTATCTAAGAAAAGGAAGATGAAAATTATAAACAGTAAAATGACAACAAATGCACAACTATCAACAACTGAAGCTAAAAACAAAAACAAACTAAGGAAACTGCTAGAACAGGAACAGAATCACAGAAATGGAGATCACATGGAGGGTAATCAATGGGGAGGGGGAGGAGGAGGAAGGGAGAAAAGGTACAGGGAATAAGAAGCATAATCAGTAGGTACAAAATAGACAGGGGGAGGTTAGGAATAGTGTAGGAAAGGGAGAAGCCAAAGAACTTATATGTATGACCCATGGACATGAACTAAGGAGTGGGAATGCTGGTGGGAGCAGGGGTGCAGGGAGAAGGGGGATAAAAAAATGGGACAACTGTAGTAGCATAATCAATAAGATATACCTTAAAAAAAAAACACCAAAAACAAAAAGAAAGAGTGGAACTATGGGGCAGGAAAAAGGAAGAGTCTGAGATCGTAATCAGAAAACAGAGGGACAATGCAAAAGCCACCACCACTCTTAGGATGGCATGGCGCAGGTAAAAGCTGGTGTAGTCCAGACTGATGTGGCTCAGTGGGTTGGGCGTCATCTGGTTCCTGGTCAGGGCACATGACTGGGTTGCGGGTTTGGTCCTCAGTCCGGGTGTGAGGCAACTGACAGATGTTTCTCTCCCTCCCTTTCTTCCTCCCTTGCCCTCTCTCTAAAAACAAATAAATAATCTTTAAAAAGAAAAGAAAAAGTGGTGTGATTGGAGCCCAGTAGTTAAGATAAGATCACCCAGTAAAAGGCAGAATCAAGGAGACCCCAGAAGCGGGGCAGCAGCTTTGAAGCAGCCACCCACGGTAGAGCAGGAAGGAGAGAAAGGCCCTGCCGTTCTCTCACCAGGGCCTCCCGCTGACTAAGGGCAGCCAGAAGACGAGTGATGCCGGCGCTGAGAAAGATGGCCCGCAGGGGTCGGCCCTCCGGCCTCAGCGAGCGTAGCGCACGGGCAGCAGGCAAGGGATCTGAGCACACGTAAAAGTGGGAGTCACGGAAACTGGTAAAAACAGGAGATGTAGGACATGCTATTCTCAGCAAAGTCAAAGCTCAAGTGTTAGAGCAACTTAAAAGAGCATTGCAATCAAAGGTGGGATATTTTAAAACTATTCTTGCTTTTCGGAGGTTCTGTTCTAGTTTTGCGATTTAAGTTATCACTTTTTTCATTTTTATTTCAGGTCATGGAAGACCAGCATGTGGGAGAATTTCTTTATTCTATGAAAGTATAGCTTCTTTCTCCTTCAATTTTTGTAAGCAACTTTTAACTATTTGAAAACTGCAGAGGCAAAAGGTGGAAGAAATTCTTCCTCGTCTACACAGCAGCTCTATGTTATTGGGTGAACCACTTAGCCAACCCCTGCAGTTCTATTTTCCACATATATAAAATGGACACAATATCTTATCTATCTCACTGGCTTATTGAAATGATCATAGTTTTTGTTTGTCTGTTTTAATGAGACTATGTGAAATATTGGTATACAGGGAAGCATTACATAATGTTAAAACATTATACATATTAATATGGCTCCAAACCCATCTCTCTACAATTCCATCCTTTATATTTGGGGTTAGCTTTACAAAGATATAACCCAAATACAATTAATTTCATCAACATAAGTGCACAATTCAATGAGTTTTGACCCATATATAGCACTGTGTAAGAGTAGTGACTCCCCTGACTTCCTGTTTTGCTCTTGAACCAGAAGTAGCTGCTCCCTTATACCAGTTCCCCTAGTACTTAGTAAGCTAATTCTGGTAAAATTTGGGGAGGCATTACTGGGAGCCCAGCCTAGAGGCTGTTCCTTCAGTCTTTCTACCCAGTTTCCTCTATTCATTCATTTAATGCTGAAATGAGTTAAAGTAACTTTTATTATTTGCAGCTAAAGAATCTTCACTATTCAGAGGGATTTTTACCTGGAAAACAGGGAAGATATAGGACAAATATGAATGTTCTGAATGCTGGGATCCTAATATAAGGCTCTCCTTCCCACTGCTGTCATGCTCAAAGGCTGTCACTAGCATCCCCAAAATAGGAACTTTAGTTTTGGAGACATGACTACATATATACATACATACCCAAACAGATTACATATATTTTTTCCCTCTTTCATCTGATGGAATGCTCTTCCAAACCTCTTTACATGACAGTTTGCATCTCAATCTCTCAACCCTCGGGTACCAGCGTCAATGAGGCTTCCTGAACTACCCCCACCTAAACTGCTCCCACTTCGTTATTCTCTTTCACTTCACTTTATTTTTATGTCATTTAATAAGGTCTATATTTATCACTTGTACTCCTTATTTTCTATCATCCCCTGTCCATGCCTAGAAGAATGTGCGCACCATGGCGGGAGGGACTTTTTTGTCTTGCTCATCACTGTAACCTTAGTACTTGGTAGCTTGCACATGGTAACATCATTTAATAATATTTGTTGAATAGATATACAAAATAGGGATTGTCATAGCTAGAACATTTTTAAAAAGTGGAAAAAAGACTCTTTTGGAAGAATCTAAGATATTAGACTGCGAAAAAATTTAGCGAGAAATAAAGGCACCCAATAATTGTTATGAAAGGCACTGCTATGCAGTGGAGTGTTATATCAGGTGTTTGCAACCATGGTGAAAAGTCACGTAAAGGGATAAACGCCACCTTTTGGGAGGCACTAGAGTTGAGTCATGAATTGTGCGGTTTCTAGAGCCACCCAGAGCTGAGTTCAAATGTCAATTATACATTTTATGCTGTATGAACTTCAGCAAGTTAATGCACCCCTCTAAGCTTTAGTTCCCCCATCTGGGATATGAGAATAATAATAGTACCCAACTCAAGTGGCTACTGCACTGATTAAAAAGATGGCACTTAGGTGCTTGCTTCAGCAGCACATATACTAACATGGGAATGATATAGAGAAGATGAGCGTGACCCCTGTGCAAGGATGACATGCAAATTCGTGAAGCGTTCTATATTTTTTTGACTGTGGGAGCAGGGGGTGGGATGAGTGGAGGAGGGCAAGGGGAGAAAATTGGGACAACTGTAATAGAATAACAATAAGAAAAAGATGGCACTTAGTGTGCTTAGTAGTGTGTGGCATATAAGGACTCAATAAGTATTAGATAATAACTTATAATTTTGCTAAACCCAGTTCCATTCCTGAAATTATGCTTGGGGTTACTCTGATTAGAGCTTATCAAACTTCTAGGTAGCCATCCTCCATCCCCCTTCACCAAGTCGTAATTAGTAAGTAGGTGCTCAAAAAATATTAGTGACTGACAGGAAGTTTGTTCATGTGGGGTGTGTTTCACTCCTATACGCACAGTTATTATGTTAGTGGCAGCTGCTGATGCTATATTTTTCCATCTCTGTTGACTGGAAAAAAAAAGTAATAAAACTTAAATAGGCAACAAGAGTATTGAAGAGAAAATAGTGCATCACCAGAGGGAAAAGCAACCAGTGTAGGACAGTAAAGAAAAAGAGATTGGCCTCACCCTTCTCCAATGGCTTATTCCAGTGAACAATTTCCTTACATTTGATTTGCCCGATTGCGAGGGTCAATTTATTCTTTCGTTCAGCAAGTATTTAGGAAGTGCCTACCATATTTATGACATAGGACAGGCTGAGAATACCTCCTCTATACTCACACCCACACCCACCTTAGTTAACTTCTACTCAATATTCAGAATTCAGCTTAACTATCATTTAATCTGCTCAAGTTTAAGACGAGGGCAGGTCACCCTGGTTACGAGTCCTCATGACACTGGGAACCTTACCTTTTTTGCACTTCACAGATTGTGCTTCCATCTTGGCTTTTTTTGGCGATTATGTGCTTAAAGCCTGTCTCTGCTGTAATCTAGGTAAAGGGTAGGGACTTTGTTTTTGCTATAAGAACATCATCATCATATCTGTATTTTTAAAGGATCATCCTTTTTAAGGTATAAAGCTCAGAGAGAATATGGGTGGAAGGTCTTGCTCCTTTTCTGCGCATTTTATTTTACATGTTAAAACCTAGATGGGCAGGGCTTGCTTAAGGTGAAGATAAAACCTTTATAGGCCTGGGATATGACTACCCACCATGGCCTACCCACTTAGGAATTTATCATCAGATAACCCTGTGAAGTTACTTTTGGTTAGATTTATTTATTACACAGCCCCTTCTTGGTTCACACCTCCCATGGCATAGGTGACATTCTTTGCTTTGTTCATTGTTTCTCCGAACAAAGACCATCTGCATCATAATACCATTAAAAAAAAATTGTTACTATTTATTGAATTTAAAAATATATTCTTTTTTATCATCATCGTCATCACCATGCAGATACCTATGCTCCAAACCTACTGAATCAGTCTATGAGCCTGGGCCCAGAATCTGCTCTTAAGGAATCTCCTGGATTACTGGTAATACTCTGTTTTTTGATCAGGTGAAAGTTACATAGGGTGCTTATTTGTTGCAAAATTCATTGAGCTCTACCCTCAGGATATGTATACATCGCTGTACCCATTATTTTCACCAAAGAGTTGACCAGGGAAAAACTCCCTGGTTTATTCTTATGTACACCGATGCTGGGGAACCCTTGACTTACTTCTCTCCAAGAATTGTTAGGCCCTAGGGTAGTGAAGGCATCTGCTTCAGTGTCTGAAACATAGTACACGCTTGATAAGTAATTGGCAAATAAATCGATGAATGAACAGAGGGAGAGAAGTGGCTTGTGGGCTCTCTCCTCCCTCACTCTCTTCCAAACATTATTTGTTCCATTTCCTGCTGGAGCACATGATAGCTCATTCTCAAAATTAAACCTCCGACCTCCACTCCCCCCACCTCCCCCACCCAAGTAAACCTGTGAGATGCCACCTGGCTTCCTCCCGGCCACATGTCGGGTGTAACTGATCCAGGACACCATCCTGAAAGGGGCGGGAGAAAGGAAGCCGGCGGAGGACGTCCTGTCCCCGGCACCAGCACTTCTGCCCTGCCTGGATCCAAGCCACCTGGCTCAGGCCTTCCTCACCATGCCTGGGAATCAAGTTGGAGGGATTATGTCCTTGGAGATTCTGAATTGCTAACTCTTCTATTTGCATCTCTGATGTAAATTGCTACCTAAACTACTCAGCTTAAAATTAAAAGGAGATGTAGGAATTTGAAAACTATATATTTGAATACTTAGGAGTAGCAATGGCTTTTTTTTTAAAGCAAATTTACGGTAGAAAGTGAGAGACACCCCGGATGAAATATCACCTGTCATTTATCCAGTCACAAATAATTACCGAGAGCTTCCTAGGGATACAATGATGAATGAGAGTCATTTTCTTTAACGGCAACTACAGTATAGTTGGGGGAGACGGACGATCTAATGACAATATCTAACTTTTTCATAGTACTTATGATGTGCTGGGCACTTTAAAGGTATATATTTATTTCATCATCATAACAACTCAGTAATGTTCTAATACTATCCCCATTGTAGAGTTAAAACTGATAGAGTTAGGAACGTAAAAGTGTAGGAAGCAGGGAGACCTAATCTAGACCTAAGGATCAGGGAAGTTTTCTCTAAACATAAGAGATTGAAGTGGAGATCTGGGGAGTGAGTTTGAAATCAGTAGACAAAGAGATCTGGAGGAAGAGTTTTTCAGGCAACGGAAACAGCAGATGCGAAGGGATAATCATTTGAGGAACTGAAAGGCTGCTTTGTAGAGGGAGCACAGGGAGCCCAAGATGAGGCGAGAAAAGTAGGCAGGGGCCAGGTCACCTAGGTTTTTTTCTGTCTTCAAATATAGTAAGATTAGGGGAGCAGATAATTAGGAGATTTAGGGTTTAGTCCTAGTTTTGCTCTTTTTTTAAATTTTAAAAATATTTTATTTACTTATTTTTAGAGAGAGGGGAAGGGAGGGAGAGAGAGGGCGAGAAACATGGCCCGCAACCCAGGAATGTGCCCTGACTGGGAATCAACCAGACTTTTCCATTCACAGGCCGGCACTCAATCCACTGAGCCTCACCAGCCAGAGCTGGCTTTGCTCTTCATAACCTCAGCCATCTCTCTATGTGGCTCAGTTTCCTCATCTGGGGGAAAAAAAAGAAATGAGTGGATGGACGCTCAAGTGAGCACTGGTTCTAAAGCTCTGATTCTAGCTAGGTAAGGCTCTACTGGAAGGCATTGCTCAATCTGGGCTCAGGCCGCGGCTGCCGCTGAATGCACGCGGGCCTCTGACTCCTCTGTAGATGAAGTACAAGTGGTGGCGAACATCATGCGCAATAAATCACACAATAAATATGGCTGTAAGCATGGTTGGTTTCCCTTGTTTGAAACGAAGGAGGAACTAATAACAATGTAATAAAAATAAAGACCTCTTTGGAGCATTTACCGTATGACAGATTGTACCAGGTACTTTAAAGTAGATTCAAAAGCTGAGGCCTCAGGGATTACACAATTTGGGGAAGGTCCTTACCACCCAAGTTTGTCCTGCCTGTTGAGCACGCCCAGTCCTGTTTTGTATGGCCAGGTGTGTTAATTTGAGCAATGACTTTCTCTGGATTTGCTCAGTGGCGAAGTTGAAATTGGAACCCAGTTTTGACTCCAAAGCTTACGGAGTTCACCACCATTCGATGCTGAAATAGAATGACATTGTCTCTCAAAGTCCTTTCTGGGTGAGGAAAGTGCTTTTTATAGCTGGGACTGCTTCTGTTTACTTGGCCTCCTCCAGCACTTGTTAATCCTGCCTACAGCTGTGTCCTTCACTGTCCTTACACTGTATTCCTAGGTTTCCTCTCTGCAAAAGACAACTCCACGAGACCACATGGTGCTTATGTTTGTGCCAGCAAAGAAATTTCACTCCCTCTCCGAATCAGCCTACCCTTCTAAAAATAATCGTTCTCTTCCCTCCCCTCAGGACTGTGCGTAGTTTAGCCACTTAACCAAACACAGGCACACTCACAAAGGTTTCAGGGTGGGAACACCGTGAATGACCTTGCAAAGGTATCTAGCCCACCAGGGACAAGATTAACAAACCTGAAACCTCTACAAATATTTAACGTCTTCCTCCTGCATTCCTCCGGAAGCTTCTCGCTCCTCTCTCGCCTGCCTCGCCCAGACTGCTCTCGGCTCGCTCAGCCATACAAAGCCCAACCCGCCCATCTCTTTGCAAACCCAGAGAACTTCAGTCCCCATGTTGAAAGTCGTCGGCGGCGGTGGCGGGCAGGACTGGGCATGCTCAGTAGCGGGGACAGGTCTGGGAAGCGAGGAAGCAGCGTTTGAAGTCGCGCGGCTCGGGGATCGGGGGGAGGCGGGCTGCGGGGGCCCCGGTTGGGGGTGCGCGGAGATCCTAGATTCCGCGCCCGGGGCGGGCATGCTTCAGGCCGGTGGGGCGGGGACCGCGTGCGGAGGGCAGGACGCGGAGGAGCTGGGGGAGCCGGTGGGAGGAGGGGAGGAGCGCTCAGCTCGCCATCCCCCGGCGCCGGCTCTGCGGCTGCTGAATCGGAAGCCGCAGGGAGGATCCGGGGAAATAAAGACGTCCGAGAATGACCTCCAGCGAGGCCGCCTGAGGCGGGGCTCGAGCGCTGTCCCACCAGCCTCCGGCATGGGTGACTACGGTGGACAGGCAGAGCGCTCGGCCCTGCACGCCACGGGGGCCCCCCCAGGCGCTGGCGCTGCTGCGGTGAACGGGCTGCTGCACAACGGCTTCCACCCGCCGCCAGTCCAGCCGCCGCGCCTCTGCAGCCGGGGCCCCGCCGGCGGCGGCGACGCCGCGCCCCCGCGCCTACCGCTCCTGTCGGAGCTTAAGCCGCAGCCGCCGCCCCCTCAGCACGACTCCCCGGCCAAGAAATGCCGCCTCCGGAGGAGGATGGACTCCGGAAAGAAGAACAGGCCGCGTAAGTCCCCCTGGGAGGGGAGCGCCGGCTCGAGGCAGGCGCAGCGCGCGGGGCCAGGCACCCCTGAACCGCGGGGCGCGCCCCGTGCGCCCCAGCGCCCGCCGACCGGGGAACTGCTCGGCGGACCCAGCCGGAACTAGTTTTTATTCCAAGAGGTTCTAAGTACTAAAGCTGGCTGCGGGAGCCTGAGCTTTGTTTGCATCTGTAGAATGGGCGGATTTGGACACGGAGCCTGAGCTGCTACTTAGATCGCTGCTCTGTAGAAGGCAAAGGCACTGTCTGGCTTTCTAGTTTGTCGATGGAAAAATGCACGAGTGTGAACATTTGATGGGGTCCGGGAGTAACGATAGAGCTGAAGGGACTGTCGGAGCTCCCCTTTTCCTGCTCAGAGCTTGTCTTTCTGGGGTTGGCGCTCCGGCTGCCAGCTTGCCCTTTGAATCGTAGAGTAGCCGCCAGAACCTTGGGTCTATTGGCGAGCTCAGGATCTGGAGGCGTGGAGTTTGACAACCCTCCAAATCACAGCCTATTAAACGCTGTTTCTTCACAGCCAATGAAAGGACCTGTTGGGCCAGGCACACCCACTGATACCATGTGGGCCGGAACTATGTGGGCCAATGAAGATTGGAGGTAGATTTTTTTTTTTTTTCGGGAGTGGAGAGGTAGAGTTGAGGGTTTCTAATGGTAATACACAGCGCAGAAACCTGAAATTCATTATTTCACAATCTAAAGCTTATATACGTAATGTTAGTTTGTAGAGTACCTTCCCAGCAGGGCGTTCTGGGATGTAACTTTGTAGGTCGAGTTTAGAACTGGTTTTTCCCATCTGAATCGATTCTCATTCAACTAGTTACCTCTTTCTGGGTATCTTTAATGAAGCTTAAAAATGGCAAAAAGCAAAGTAAGTAGAACGCATGCTAATAAACGATCGCATTAAAATAGGCATCTTTTGCATATAGGTTATTCTGTTTGTTATAGGGAAATTGCTAGATAAGTTTGGAATGTGTCTGTAAAAGCTTGCTGTTTGGCAAACAACTTCAGTTTCTTCTAGTTTCTGTTTATCGATTTAGACTCAGCTTTTCTGCGTTCAGTTAAAGTCTCTAGACTTTGAAAAGTATTTTAAGCTGACTGGGATATGGTGACTGATACTGTGTTCTGTAGGTCTGAAATGTTTAGGTTGAATCTTAAGATCATGTCTGGAGCTTGGAAGCCACACAGCAGATTTGGCTGTGGCTCTAAGGAAGACATCTAGCACCTGAATTTGACTTTACTTTTGTTTTTGAGATTTCATTTTAGAAAAATGACTTTATTTGTGCACTTAATGTTGTTACTTGTGATTTATTAAACTGTTTTACTTATTTCGAAACCACATTTTAGTCACTGCTCTGATCTACATTAACAAATTGTACTAGAGTTTGCAATGTAAATAGCTAAAATATAATGAAAGAACTGTATTGAGTTTTTCCTTAGTATTGGTAGCTTGAATGGTCAGTGTTTAATTGAGGGTATAACATGTCTTAAAATAACTTATGAGGAATTGAAAATACACCCTTAATAATGGCTTGGAGGCAGAATAAAAATAACCTTGAACCTTAACTTATGCTTGCAGATCCACAGGAATCAATATTTTAGAATACAAGAAAATATAACTTTATGCCTGTGTGCTTTGTGTCAGAAAGTAAAGTGGTTTGTATTTTTTGCAAAAATAAAAACTTCAGTTATTTTAAGTTTAGTTATGATAGTTACAAACTTTTAAGAAGGATTCATCAAAATTGACTTTTCATTATCCTATTATGTTTTTTCCCCCTCAAATTTGAACAAACATTTCCGAAGTAAATTGTACATGTTCTGAGTCACATATGCTGTGTTCGCCACCAAAATTTCTTAGTTAAAACTAGGCTTAATTTATTATCTTTATACATTACCTATTAACATTTAGCTATCTTTTTATAAAAAAATACTGCACAATCAGTTGATATTTAGGTACTCTAAGATCAATCTGCTTAGAGTTAAGCATATCCGTATTTTCTTGTGCTCGATAGATTTTCTGTGAGCAATTATTACAAAGAATATTTAAGTGCTTTCGATGAAATTTAAGAGTATGTCAGTGGTGGAAACATCAAAGCTGGATAAATAATTTCTGCTTACCAGTTTACAATATCAGGCACCTACTTCTGTCCAAACAAGAGGTATGTTAGGACAGTCAGATTATCACTTCTCAGATAGGCAGCTATGGGTAGATATGTTTCTATTTTGTAATACTTTGGATAAAATATAACTCATTAAAATGTCTAATGTTTAAAAACAATAAATGAAATACAACAAACAGTTCAGCATAAAAATTAGACCAGTGGCAGGTTGATATTGCTAATCCAGAAAAGGGGGTTTTCTGCTGTTTTCATCTAAACGACCATCACCTCACAGTCCCTCATTCTTGGAAAGTTTTTCCAGGATTGCTTCCTCAAGCTTCCTTGCCTACATCACCTGCCTCTGCTATTTAGCAATTGTGTGACCTTAAGTTACTAGCTCTCATTTTGAAATGCTGAACTTGGCTATGTTGTCTCCAGGTGTTGTTTCTTGTACCTTCAAAATTCTGTAATACTTTGGAGCTGACAGTCCTTCCTACCTGCTTCTGCACTAACTTGTCTACTCGTGCCACATACATGACTTAGTATAATTATGCATTTTTTTTGCCTTGTGCCAGTTGTTTCATGTTATTTGTCTTACCTCTCCAATTAAGTTGGAAGACTGATAATAGATGATATTTTTTTTCTCTTATTCCTTGTGCGTGAATATTTGATTGATGTCACAGAAAAAAGATACCAGTGGCATTACCACCTCACTGAGGTAGCTGTCTTCATCTTTTATGACAGTCTTTGGCAAAGTCTTCAGTGGCGGTCCCATAAGGTATCGATAGGGGGGTTCCTTTGGTCTGCTCCTTGGTGCTCTGATTGCTTGAAGCATATATTGTATAAATAGCAACTTATGGACTCAGTTCACCTACCTAATATTTTGAAACTAATGATAGTTCTAATAAGATGCAATGAGTGCCTCATGTAGTGTAAATGGTGTAGCCATTCAGATTCCAGAGGGCTTGAGTTTAAATTGCGGATGGATGACCAGACACCAATTATTTAACTTCTATGTTTCAGTTTTACTATCGGTAGGATGGAAATAATCATAGTACCTCATCAGGTTGATGTGAGGCTTAAATAAGATAATACGTATAAAGAACTTAGATTCCTACTTGACACATAGCAGTTATTCTGTAAATGCCAGCTGTTGTCATCACACAGAACACCACCCACCACTAATCCATAGGACAAGGCAACTGAGCAGGCAGAGGTGACCTCAGACTAACTTGCTTAGTTAAAAAAAAAGGCGTAGAATAAGAAAGACCAAAGGGTTTTGTTTGATTAGCTGTAACACTCCTAGTCCCATAATTACTTTATTTACCCTCCCCCCTCAACTGAATAATACAAAAATATGCCAAAAAAAAAAAGCAGGAAAAAATTACTCACAGTCCTATCACTCAGAAAGCAGCTTAAAATATGCCATATTTTAAAGGTAGTATTAAAATAACATTTTGATTACATTTTATTTAAAAAATTTTAGCGTATGCATTTTCTTACAGTATTAAAACACTATTTTAAATGATTGCATTGTTTTCTCAATTTTCCCTTACATGAACATACCATAATTTACTTACCCTGTCACATAGCTTTAGGCTGCATTGGGTCTCTGTGTCATTACTAGTGCGACAACACCACCTTTGTACATAACTCTTTCCACCCAGTGTGATTTTTGATGAAATGGGTAAGTAAGTACATGCATACTTTTTGGAGAAGGGACAGAAATGGCCAAAGTAATATATAGAGGTTCCCTTGAAACCCTGGCTATGTTAGACCCCAAGGACACTATTAGATAAGCACATTGGAGGAGAGAGGAGAAAAACGTAAAAGAGATCATTGTTTGGTCGCTGAACACTATGCTAACAGAGGGGCAAATATTTCAACATCTTGAGAACACTGGAGGACGTGAGCTGCCTTCCTCCTTCTCAGTGTGTCAGAACAGGCAGGAATAAGTACTGGATCAGTGCCTTGGCCTCCTAGGGAGAGAAGACCTGACTTCTCAGATCATCCAGATAGAACACTAGCAGAAAATAGGTGAGAGTTCACTATGCACATAACATACCCGAGGGTACAAACAGAATAGACCCGAAATCTGCTACCAGTTTTAGTGAGCCACCAATGCGAAAGTAACAAGCCTTCAGTTTTCTAAATATCAGGATATTTAGCTTTGGCACTTGGGGTTTCTATTACCTCTCAATCAGGCTAATTAGAAAAACCAGGATAAGAGATACATAGGTAGCATTTTTTGGTTGAATCTTTATTGAGTGTGGATACGTGTGCATTTTAAAAAACATAATCAGTACTTCTAGATGGATGAGAAGCATGGCAAATTTAAGAACAAAAGGCCAAACTGGAAAGCAAGAGCACATTGAGCGTCAAAGTGGTTAAGTCAGGTATCAGGATCTGGCAGACGTGTGAATACCACTTTTCCTCCAAAGATCAGTAAAGTGGACTTCAGCATTAATATAAAGCATATTTTGTTTCGTAGAGTACCCAAAGATGGAAAGAGTGCTGTTAATTTTTAACATGTGGGACATTAAACAAGCCAATAAAGCAAAATCCATCATGGTTTTGGAGGCAGAATTAGTAGGGAAACAAAGGAATATTGGTTTTAATTGACAGGCTTTTGGAGGGGGGTTATGTGAGTGTGTGTGTGATAGTGTACCTTTTAATTGTGTGTGTGTGTGTGTGTGTGTGTTTCTCCTTGGAAATATATTTAAAAGAAGCAAATGATTCAGAGTTGAGGGAACATTAATTCGAAAGGCAGTTACAAAATGATTGGACCTCTACAGGTTTATTTATTTGTATTAATTTATTTATTTTTATTGTTTATGCTATTGTAGTTGTTCCCACTTTTTCTCCCTTTACCTACCTCCACCCAGCCCCACCCTGTACCCTGCCGAAGTCAGCCACCACATTGTTGTCCCTGTCCATGGGTTGTACATAAATCTTCTCCATCTTTCATCCCATCCCCTCATCCCCTTTCTGGCAGCTATCAGTCTGTTTCATGTATCTAATCTTCTCTTACTATTTTGTTGATTAGTTTATTGTGTTCATTAGATTCCACATATAAGTGAGATCATGTGGTATTTGTCTTTCACTGACTGGCTTAATTCACTTAGCAAATATTCTCCACGTCCATCCATGCTGTTGCAAAATGTAAGAGTTTCTTTTTTACTGCTGTATAGCATTCCATTGTGTAAATGTATTGTATCACAGCTTTTTTATCCACGTGTCTACTCCTGGGCACTTAGGCTATGTCCAAATCTTGGTTATTGTAAATAGTGCTGCTATAGACATAGGGGTGCATATATTTTTTTGTATTGGTGTTTTGGGGTCCTTAGGATATATTCCCAGAAGTGGACTCTCTGGGTTGAAAGGGAGTTGCATTTTTAATTTTTTAAGGATACTCCATATTGTTTTCCACAGTGGTTGCACCAACCTACATTCCCACCAACAGTGCACAAGGCTTGCCTTTCCTCCACATCTTCGACAGCACTTGTTGTTTGTTGATTTATTGATGGTAGCCATTTTGACAGGCGTCAGTGATATCCCATTGAGGTATTAATTTGCATTTCTCTGATAATTAGTGATGTTGAGCAGTTTTTCACATATCTGTGGGCCCTCTGTATGTCCTCTTTGGACAAGTGTCTATTCAAGTCTTTTGACCATTTCTTAATTAGGTTTATCTTCCCGGTGTTGAGTGTGTTCTTTTTATATTTTGGAGATTAAATCCTTATCAAATGTGTCATTGGCGAAAATGTTCTCTCCTACAGCAGGTTGCCTATTCATCTTGCTGATGATTTCTTTAAGTGTGCAGAGGCTTTTAAATTTGCTATAGTCCCATTTGTTTATTTTCTCCTTTACTTCCAGTGCCTTAGGAGATATATCAGCAAAAATATTGCTATGTGGGATATCTGAGATTTTATTGCCTATGTTTTCTTTTAGGATTTTTATGGTTTCATGACTTACATTTAATTCTTTTATCCATTTTGAGTTTATTTTTGTGTATGGTGTAAGTTGGTGGTCTAGTTTCTTTTTTTTTGCGTGTACCAGTCCAGTTTTCCCAATGCCATTTATTGAAGAGACTATCTTTGCTCCGTTGTATGTTTTTGTCACCTTTGTCAAATATCAGTTGATCATACAGGCGTGGGTTTATTCTTGGGCTCTCTGTTCTGTTCTGTTGATATATATGTCTGTTCTTATGCCAGTACCATGCTGCTGTTTCTGTTACAGTGGCCTTATAGTATAGTTTTATATCAGGAGTCGTGATACCTCTAGCTTTGTTCTTCTTTTTGCAAGATTGCTAAGTCTATTTGTGGTCTTTTTTGGTTCCATATAAATATATTTTGGGGATATCTGTTCTAGTTCTGTGAAATATGCAATTGGTATTTTAATAGGAATTGCATTGAATGTATAGATTGCTTTGGGTAGAATGGACATTTTAATGATGTTAATTCTCCTTATTTATGAACACAGTATATGATTCCACTTATTTGTATCTTCCTCATTTTTTTCTTCTTCAGTGACCTACAGTTTTCCAAGTACAGATCTTTTCCCTCCCTGGTTAACTTTATTCCTAGATGCCTTATTTATTTATCTATCTATTTACTTATTTATTTATTTTTGTTGCAATAGTAAGTGAGATTGTTTTCTTGGTTCCTCTTTCTGGTAGCTCATTTACTGGTGTATAAAAATACCATTGATTTCTGGGCATTACTTTTGTATCCTCTACAGGTTTCTTTATGGTTTGGAAAGAGGATGGATAAACTTATGACAATAGTGGGTACCTACAGTAGACACTTGCTTGATTGAGTAATTAGAGTACCTATTATTGAGCAACAGCCCTGTGCCTATTGTTCTGGATGTGTTTTTACAAAAGCATGCAATTGCCACTCCCACTCCGTGTTTGACAGATGGTGAAAGGCTCAGAGAAGTGAAGCAACCTGCCCTAAACCTGTAGTCAGTGAATGGCAGGGTCAAAATACAAACCCAAGTCTAACTCCATTGCCAGCTAGCTGACATTCTTTCCTGCCACAATAAGCCTATTATGTATTTATGTTGGGAAAAAGAAGTTATGCTCTGTAAAACTTTGGGAAAAGTCTATACAATTTTTATACCTTTGGCAAAAGCTCATCTGTGTATTTGTGGAAGTAACAGTAGCATCAGACACTCCCAGCACCCTGTGCAGTAGGTATCACTGTAGATTGAATGCTTGTGTCCCCCCAAAACCTGTATACTGACATCTTAACCCTAAGGTGTTGGTATTAAGAGGCAGGGCCTTTAGGAGGTGATTATTAGGTCATGATGTTTGAGCCCTCGTGATTGGGATTAATGCCCTTATAAAAGAGACCCTGGAGAGCTAGTTGGCTCCTTCTGCCATGTGAAGTTGCAGTGAAAAGAGAGCTGGCCATGTAGGAAGCTGGCCCTAATCAGACAGAAAATCTGTCAGCACCTTATCTTGGATTCCAGAACTGTGAGAAATAAATTTCCGTTGTTTATAAGCTACCCAGTATAGCCGACTATCACGACCCTCTTCTACAGGTGAAGAAACTGAGGGAGGGCTCAAGTACTTGGGGGAAAACCATCTAAGTTCAGATTTTGACTCTGTTGGGCCACAGGATTCTAGTGTGTTCCTGGGAATTGTGGGGAATTTCTAGAGTGGAGCCACCAGACCTATATTCAGATCCTCATTCTACTAATTATTAACAGTGTGAGAGTCTTAACTTCTCAGAAACTTGCTTTCTTGAATAGAGATAAATGGTGCCTGTGTAGAAATGTAGAAAACATCAGTGTATAGCAGAATGCCTGGCCTCTGGTATGTGCATAGTAAAGGATATTTTACTGTTAATACTAGCTACTATTAATAAAGGGCATTTATTATTAATGTTATTGCTGTTAGGCACAGATGTATGAATATATGTATTTACTTATTTTAGAGAGAGAGAGAAACGTCTATTTGTTTCACTTATTTATGCATTCATCGATTGATTTTTGTATGTACCATGACCAGGGATCAACCTTCGTGTATGGCAACGATGCTCTAACCAACTAAACTATCTGACAAGAGAGGCTTAAAAACTTTCTTAAATCTCAGAGTTTCCATGAACTCATCTTGTTCCAGCTGAGAACCTTTTTGGGACTAGTTTTCAGGGCATCCTCCAACTTGAACTGACATTGCCGGAAAGGAATCTCCCCTAATTCCCTCTGACATTTCTAGAAGGACATCTGACCTGTGTCACAAGTCTTGACCTCATTGTCACTTTCATAGATTGCCCCATTAGGACTGCTGAGACTGAGTACAGGGAGCATATCCTGCATGAAAGTGATGTGGGCAACTTTGTAACAAGAAAGTGTAATTTACATTACTACTAATCTAATGTCAGGAGAAAGTTCTTTTTAGAAAGGAACTATCTTCCTTTGATCTCTACTGCTTGATATCTCAGGCCTTGAGGGAGACAGCTATGCAAAAAAGAGAAAAGGATTAGGAAAGTGAGCACTTTTCCTTTATAAAAGCTGAGTGAATTGAACACGGCTTCAGAATTCGAAACAACTGCCTCCAGTTCTTGGACCTGAGTTTTAACCCACAGCCTAGCAAACTTTGTTCTGGCAGATGAGGACACAGATATTTTGGGGCACCCGTTGCCTTTGAGACCAGCATACGAACCTTCTGGTGTGCCTGGCCCTGACCCTATGCTGAGTCTGAGGCCACAGGGGCTGTAGATGGCATCTCAGGGCAGCCTGGACCTTCGTGAATGTCTGTGACCTGTGGCCGGCCTGGGTTACTAGGAACACTTTGAGGCTTCTGGACAAACAACTTCTGTCCAGCTTGAGGTCAGCAGTCCAGGAGTAAAAGAAGCTGGGATGGACTTAGTTAACCTCAGGCTTGATATGGGTAAGCAGTGCGGTGAGGCTTCCAGCAAAACATCAGCGCTCAGTAAATGTTAGCTATTATTATGGGTGGCAATGTTAGATGTCCTTCCTTTTAAGTCAAAATCTGCCTCCCCGTAACTTGTACCCTATGTTCCTTGACAATACAGTATACCTAATGTTTTCTACATGACAGCTCATTAGATATTTAAAGACAGTTGTTCCATCTTGACTTTTTTCTTGGGGTCCTACTCTCTGAAGAACCAAGACCCAAGCCCTCACTTGCCAGACCTTTTCACACGTAAGATTCAGTGCGGGTTGTATCGGGTTGCTGGAAAGCATTGAAGTGTAGACTGCAGGATGGCTTCTTGGGGTTTTCATAAAGGGATCAGGTAAGTGTTGACCTGGGTGGCCTTGAACACTAAGATTTAATAATCTCTCTGGGTTCCACAGGGGCAAACCACTTTTTATTCCTTTGGGCCAAGCACTGTGCTAAACTTTGGATGACACACTCAGTTTCATGCGGTTGTAAGCTGGAGTGTAGCCTGAAGATGTTCCCTGGCTTGATTTGACTCAAATGCTGTGGTGGGTCCATAAATCACTGTACTGTGGGTATTTGAGTCAGAGGATTTGAACATAGTTGAGGATCTTACTATTTACACTTCCCCAACTGCCTATGTTTGATGAAAAATGTCTAAAGAGATGCTCTTCATTTAGGGGAAGGAAGGCAGTATCAATTTGGCCACGGAAACGTCACATCTTCCTACCTTTTAAGGAAGGTTCTTACTATGAGGAAGTGGCCCAAATGTGATTTATTCTGTGAGGTGACCACACAATATTTCATCGGCACTATCAAAGGAGTGGTAGGGGCACTGCTGGAGTCCCAGTGTGCTGGCGTTGGCTCCTGCAGGCTCCGGGAGCTGGTTGTATGCATTACTTCCCAACTCTGCATTCAATGTCCTTGTGCTTATAGCTTCAAATTGGCCACAGTGTGTGTTTTAATGCAATGAAAATTGGCAAATGCTGAAAATTAGGGCTTTATTTTCAGAGAGCCAGTTAAACATTTCCGGTATACCACTGACTGGGATTCAGGTCACTCAGAGAAAAGTCTCAGAGAGCATCAGTAATACAAACTGAATTATTAAAGCATTTGAAGCAGAGAATGGGAGGAAAGGTCAACATGACCTCTGCTAAGTAGGACAATAGCAGGAGACAAGTTAGATGAGGGAGCCTCATTCTCAGGAAAGACAGTATTCTATACATATTTGAGGGTCCACTAAGGTGTAAGGGCAGACTTTAGAATCAAATTATTATCTGCCTCCCTTTCTTCCTCTTCAGTTCCTACCTCAAATATAGTTGGCCTCACTGCTGAATTGCCCAGTAAGTAGAACAAGCAGGTGTTAGTGTATCAGCAACATAGCAGGGACCAAGGAAAAGAGATTATACTACATGTCTTCATGATATATATGTGTGTGTGTGTGTGTATATATATATATATATATATATATATATATATATATACATGCAGCAAAGTATTAATCTTAGGAATATCATAATTTTGAACTTCTTTATCCTTATCTCATGATCCACTATTTTTATTTTGCATGACTTGGAGTATTTTGAGTTCCACATTATTACTTACAGATGGGGAAACACCAACATTTCTTTTTCTTTTCAATAGGTGTAAACCTGACCCCAGTTGAGACTGGCATCTTTCTAATGTATGTACTGGCCCTGGAATGGCGGGGTGGAACCGCCAGAATATCGCCATGTCATGTTTCGGGTTAGGACAGGCAGGTTGAAATTTGCCCCACTCAAGGGGAAAGGAGCTTGGTATGCTTGGTTCCAGATACAGGACCTGTGAGGCAAAAAAGGGACTTCCCCTTCATATCCATTGGAATTTAATTCCAAAGGTAAACTCATTGTGCTCCATTTGTCCTCTCACTGTCCTGAATGAATATTTGGAGAGTGTTGAAATTTAAAAACAATCTTTTAATTTAGGAAAATTTCAAAAGGCACAGAAAACCAGAGTGTAGAGTGTAACTAACTGGTAATTACTTATCATTCAGCTTCTATCATTATTGAGCTCATGTTCAGTCTCATTTTATCTGTTACACCAGACCCTTCCTCTCCCAAACTAATGAAGCAAATCTCAGATATCATATCATTTCAGTGGTAAATGTTTTCATGTGTATTTCTAAAAGAACTCTTTTAAAGAAAATAACCATAATCTATTACTTGCTGAAAAAGTGAACAATGTGTTATATCCAGTTGAGAGACTGTAGTATTTTTTGACGCACAATTAGATAATAAATTCAGTTATTTAAACACAGTTCACATTATTATATTGTTTGTTGATAGACATAGATGATAATCTGATACTGTGTTTCTTCTGAGGAGTCATTTGTTTGTCAGTACCTGTTACCATTTTGCTTATGATCAATTGTTAACCATTTCTTCATGGTCTGAAATCTGAAACCTCATTCTTGGAATGACATATAGTCCTGTGCCCAAAAACGGTGCTTTTGGGATCATCCGCAAATCACTGGGCTAGAAGTAATTAGTTATCTCCTCTGTAGTTTTTGTTTTGAGACTGAGAGATTAGGAATAATATTAAAAGAATTGCACTCCTCTCCATTCCTCAAAAGTCATTAGTGTCCAAAAAAAAGTCATTAGTGTGAGCAGGCAAGCTAATACCTTGTCTTAGGTGCAGGACCGTCTAGGTGCAGGACTGTCCGGGTGCAGGCCTGTCCGGGTGCAGGCCGGGGAGCCCGACAGTGCTGGATTCAGGGCGGAACCTGGAACAAAGACAAAGCCCTGAATTTGTTTAGTATCACTCTTGTTTGTCAAGCATTCTTGGGAATCAGACCAATTAAACGTCAGCGAATGCTTACCTGTATAACTGCCAGAGCTGGTTTACTTTTATTAGTTTCATGACTTTTTCAATTTTATGCAAAATGAGCTTCACGTGCATTTTATATACCCCTGCCTCTTTGACAGAATAATGAGCATCATTTAATATTCTTTAATAACATAATAGGGGCATCATGAATATCAGTTTTCATACCGGATTGTGTAGGTAATGGTGTACAAAGTGTTCGGGTTTGCTCTTTTGTTTTTCTGTCAGTGGATATTTGTTACACATCAGCTATGTACAACATGGAACTTTTAAGGGGTCCAAACAAGTCATTGAAAATTCTTTTTTAAAAATATGTTTGTCTGTTTAAAAGCTGTCATTAAAAAGCATGTAGGAGACCACCTAACTAATGTTTGGGTGGGTTCCTTAATCTCTCTGAGCCTTAGTTTCTTCATCTGTAAAATGGGCATAACATTAGTGCCTGCTTACCTCATTGGGATATGAGGATTAAATTAAATGTTTCGTGGAAAGGTCTTAGCACCGTACCTGGCATATAGTGAGCCCTAATATTAGTTGGTACAGTGCTGCTGCTGGGTTAACTCAGTATTTATAGACATCGGAATAAGCTTCTGAATTCTTAGAAACAGACCATTCATTGGTGAGTTTGTAGCGCTCCATGAAGTCTTTTAAAAAGTTTGACCTGTGCCTGTATGTCCATACAAAATTGCACAAGCCGACGCTCCACTTCGGCTCCTGCTCCCGAACTTGATTAATTTTTAGGCGAGGCCTAGGCTCGCTTGCTTGGCAAATGTTCTCGCTCTGCCTTGGGTCAGTTACGTAATAGCAAGTAAATGGGTAACCTGTCAAGTCCTGACAGTGCTGTGCTTAGAGTGTTAACACTTATATAGAGTTTAAAAAAGAGATGCTTTTTGTTTGATTTTTATATCTACTGTAAGCAAAGCGAGGAGTTGTTAGATATTTTTAGTATTCAGCTTTTTGTGAAACATTTTCAGCAAATTTTTTCAAGCTACTGAATCAGTTTTGATTCAAGAAACCCCTGAGATTGCAAGGAAAGCTGCTTGAGAAACAGTTAGGATTTGTACCTACTTTCTGTGAAGCAGCCTTCTCCCCCGTATTGTGTAATCCAAACAAAGTGGGTACTGAAGCTCATGAAACCACAGCTGTCATGTGTAAGTGACAGTTTTTGAGCCTTTTTATTCATCAAAACAGCATCGTTCTCACTGACTTTCCATTAAATGTGATTTTTTTTTTGTAAAATAAACTAATGTAAATAAGATGTTGCTTTTTATCTTTTCCACATGTGAGGTCCGCAGTTAAGATGTAATAGAACAAAAAGTTCCAAAGCTAAAAGAGTTTGAAAATCTTACCTTAATGATATAAGAACGACATTATGCCCCCCTAACTAAATGGTGCCAGATAAATAAAATATTTTAAAATTCATATTTATACTTTTAAATTTTAATCTGTTTCCCGAATTAGGTATTACATCTAGCTGTGCCTTTGATAAAGATTGTTATAGTAAAAAAACCCATTTGTTACTAATTGTAGTGATCACCACTTCTGGCAACTTGTCCCCAATAACCCAGAAGGCCGCCGAAAACCTGGAAGGAAGTAAACCCTTCTGAGCAACCAAAGTCGGTGTTGGGAAGTAGGTAAAATTGGATCCACGCGTGCATTTTACACTTGGAATACTTCCTGTGCTCTGAGTCTGTTCTTATCAAACTCGCAGTTTGACAGACTTGATTTTTCTGGCTTCTCTGCATCGCTTGCAGGTTCGGGATAGACCACCTGCAGTAACACCAGCAGCAGCCAGAAATGATCAGTTAGTCCAATAGCAGGGCATCGAAAGCTATAATAAAGACAGTGTAACATTTAAGCTATAGCAGCCTGGGAAGCACAGATTTATGTGGCTGGTTCCTGAGAACATCAGTGTATGGTAGGCACAATAACTGATTCTTATATGACCCCGAGTTATCAGAAAGGGCTAAAATTTTCCTCAAGAATATGGGAAAGTGGACTATACATTTTAGGAAGATTTCCTTCAAAAACGATTATAATTTGGCATTTATATTTTATTTTTTAAAGACTTTATTTTTAGAGAGAGGGGAAGGGAAGGAGAAAGAGAGGGAGCGAAACATGGATGTAAGAGAGAAGCATCATCAGTTGCCTCTCACGGGCGCCGCAACTGGAGGACCGGATGCCACAGCCCAGGCGTGTGCCCTTGACTAGGAATCGAGTGGGTGACCTTTCGCTTTGCTGGTCCACACCCAACCGGTCAGGGCTGACATACTTTAAATTTTATCTCTGAAAACCAGAGCTCTGTATATGTATAAAATCTGCTATACTGAGATACAATGTTTAAAGGGTATACAGTGGTTTTTAGCATATTGAGTACGATCATCACCACAATTTTATATTTAATTATAATTGATATACAGTGTTACAGTAGTTTTAGGTGTACAACATAGTGACTCAACATTTATATGCCTTACAAAGTGACCTCCACGCTAAGTCCAGCAACCATCCATCACCATACATAGTTATTGCAGTCTGGAACTCTGTTCCCTATACTGTACCTTACAATTTTAGGATGCTTCGTCATCTCTCCAAAAACTTATTAGCAGCCACTGCCCTTTTCCCCCTATAATCTCCAACCCTAGGCAGTCACTAATCTTTCTGTTTTCATAGATTTACTCCTTGTGGACATTTCATATAAATGGAATTATATAACATGTGGTCTTTTGTGGTTGGCTCCTTTCACTTAGCTTAATGTTTTCAAGGTTCATTCATGGCTTATGTGTATCAGTATTTTGTTCCTGTTCATTTGCAAATAATACTTCATTGATGGAGATATAACATGTTATTTACTCATTCATTAGTGGATGGACATTTGGGTTGCTTCCACTTTTTGGCTGTTATGCATAATGCTTCCACGAACACTTTCGTACATGTTTTTGTGTGGACATACGTATTTATTGCTCTTGGGTATATACCTAAGAGTCAACTTATTAGATAATAAACTAACTTATGTTTAACCTCTTGCAGAACTGCCAGACGGTTTCCCAAAGCGACTGCACTATTTTTTATTCCCGCAAGTGGTGTATGAAGTTTCCAGTTTTTCCACATCCTCACCAACACTTGTTATTTTTCATTTTTTTTAGATTGTAGCCATCCCGGTGGCTTTGAAGTGGTATCTCATTGTGGTTTTGATATGCATTTCCCTAAAAGGGCTTGTGTGTCCCTCCAACACTAACATCCTGTGATTTTAAACTTTCTTTAGATTTGACTGTCATCTCCAGGTTAATTATAAGGTCCTTGAATGACTAGGAAGTGTCAGGTTTTACTTCGTTATAGTTACTGTGCTTAAGGGGGAAGGCTGCATAGAGCTGCCATTCGCAAACATTACAGGACTCTTTTAATTAAGAAGCGTCTGGTACTAGCGCAATGTGAATTTCACTCTGCAGAGTTTTCACTCCTTTCCAGACTTTTCGATTAACAGTAAGTCCTTGCAGACTAGAATGTAAGTCCAAGTTCCTTGCCACCTCCCAGCTCTGCCACAGTGCCTCACACTGTCTAGGAACAAAATAAATATCTGTTCAATGAATCGATGGATGCAAAAGCACATAGTTGTTCTCAGATTACTTGACGGGGGTGTGTCTGACCTCTTTATTTCAGCTTGCGTTGCAGGCGAGCAGTTGGCACATCTTTCCCTGGTCCCCAGATTTGCCAGGCTTCGCTGTCAAGATAAAATAAATGAACAGACCCTGTTGTTCTGCCTGGCAGTGCCGACTGGCAGTGCTGTTCTCCGCAAAGCCTCTTTAAGTAACCACTCTCTGGTGTTAAATGGTCAGGAGCATCCCTGAAGTAAGGAAGCATGCTCTGGTGGCTTGTCAAGGCAGAACACTAAACCTCTCGGTGGTTTAAACTGGGATTTGTTTAAGCAAGTAATGAGACTACCATCCTGAGCCACAGTGCAGGGTGTCTGGTCGCTGGAGGAGTCGTTCTGGGTGGAAGCTGTGATCAGCTCCAGCGGCTGCAATAGTCACAAGTGGAGACAGTCACACAGATACACTCGTGTCTCTTGGCAAATATCTGCAGAGTCAAATCTGTGGAATTTTCTTTTTAGTCCATGGCCTGTATTTCTGCTGAGGAAGGTGGTGTAATTAAAGGTGAGGACCACAGAGAAGGTTGACATGTACCTTCCCTTGCCTCTAGATTTGGCAGGACAGGCAGCTTTTGGGTGGGGAATAGGGATGATGGCTATAAGTGTCTGTAATTGTGTTTTCCGTCCATCTCCTTGGCTTGAGAACATAACTTCGAAATGGGAAACAAATTTCATCTGCCTTCCACTTCCCCTTCTTAAGACCTGGGGCGGAAACATAGGACTTGACTGTAGGGATGATGGGGAGAAGATGAGCTCAGTGGTCACTAGAGTGGCCCCCTCTTTCTGCTCTGGTTTCTCTCACCAGGGTGGCAGGGAGACGCCCCAGAACCTGGGGAAAGAAACTGCACTTCACTGAGCTGCTCAGGGACTTGCGGAGCGGCATCATGGAAACATATTTTTAACCTCACGGATTTGACATTTTGGATTCTCTTATCTCTAGCTCCTTCTTGCCCCTGCTTCCTCCTGGGTCAGGAGTGGCTCCCTGTAAGAGCACTTTTTTCCTCTCTCAAATCTTAACCTTAAAAAACAACAACAAAAAAAGTTAGCATAGCTCTTATGTTGGTGTTTCTGTCTGTATCATGGTCAATCACATGGTTTTCAAATCAAAGAATGTCTGTCTGCCTGACCTAAATACATGAATACTGTTGCCAGAGCTAACTACTCCTACTACTTCTTCTCCTCCTTCTCTGCCTTCTTAAATTAATTTGAGAGAGAGAGAGAACGGGAGAGAGAGAGAAAGAAACACTGATTTGTTCTTTCACTTATATATTAATTCATTGGTTGATTCTTACATGTGCCCTGACCGAGGAGCAAGCCTGCAACCTTGGCACGTCAGGATGACGCTCTAACCAACGGAGCTAGCTAGGCAGGGCCAGAGCTAACATCTTTATGGAGGAATGCCTGGTCACCTTTAAAATGGGAGCTCCTGGGGAAAGAGGGGCGCAAGTACAAAATTTAATTATATGTGGAATGTCTCTAAAGAGATAGCTATGGGGTTTAGTCATGGATGGATAATAACCATATCATCCATCCAAAAACTGTACTTAAAATTTGAAAATCACCTGCAGCACTCATGTAATAAACTGTCTATAGGTAATCTCATTAACAAGCAATTAGATGTGTTCACGGCACTCACGGCAATGGGAACATCTAGCAGGTCGTTTCCATGCCTTGTGCTCACCCGCCAGCCTGAGTCCCTTCCTGTGTGTAGAAGTCACAGGCAAGGACAGCTCATTCAAACTCCAGTTTCTCGCTTTTAAGTCGTGGACCAGCTCCTTAAAGTATTCGTTTTGAGTCAACCGGAACAGGGGTTTTGAACTTGACCGGTGAGAATTACAGGGGGCCCTCACTGAAAATATGTCCTCCAGCCCCACCACATCAGAATCTGCAGGCAATAGTCTGGTTTTTATGATGAGGCAAGTTTGAGACGGAACATGTGGATATAGCTTGTCGTTTTTAAAATAAATGTAATCAAATTCTTGCCTTTAAAATTTAGTTGCACTAAATACTAAAATTGAAGTTGCTTTAAGGAACTACAATTGTAAACGAACCATGAAGATCCAGTTCAAACTGCAAATGCAAAGTAGACTCTGGCATGGTTTCCCGTTGGTTCTAACCCGGGCTGCATGTGAGGCAAATTGTGCAACAGGCCAGCTTTCATGGTCCCCCTTTCTCCATAAAAAATAAATAAAAGGTATATCTTACCACTGTGTTGGTTTAAAGGTTACTGAACTGATACAATATATAGTACATTTTTTTTTGACCTGAAAGTTCGTGTTTTCTTCTGATTTTACAAGAAATTAAAGTATTTTCATGAGTGTTAAAAAAAAAAAACAAAACCTCAGGCCCTAGGCACGGAGCCAAGTGCACCTCAGATAATTTGGGCCTATGGCAAAGGCGGCGAAGTCCAGGCTTTGATTCTGGTGGCCGATGCAATAATATATCTTGCCTCAGAAGTCCTGAAAGCAATCCTCAGTATTCTCTTTTTCCCTCTCAGATATGAGAATATGATCAGCCCTTTTGTTCCTGCCCTTGTGTGGGCGAGAGGGAGAAAGCTGATCAGAATCTGAGGCGGTGTCAGCGGGAGAAGGACTATTGTCACACAGGGGTGTGTGGCCTTTCTCACAGTGATCCTTTCCTGAAAACATACCTCTGTCCCTTTAAGTGTGTTTTGACATACCAAATTTAACATAACGATTTTGCCCTGACACAAGTCTCTTCCTACCCTAAATTCCTACCTGCAGGAGACCCGGTGGTGTAAGCCGCCTAACTCGCTGAACAACTCTGCTCTTGGGTCAGGCTTTCCTCTCTCTCTCTCTCTCCCCGCCCCTCTCATTATACCTTACATATTATTTACTTGATTGAAAGCCTTCGTATGGTATGCACAATGTTTTGTGTAGTTGATCACAGCTTTGTTCATTCTGACTTCAATGTGTTGTGTTTGGGGTTTTCTACACTCAAGACTGCTCAATTACCACTGTTACCACTGGTTTGTTTTCTTTCAGGATCAAGGTGGGTGCTTTAATATAAAACCTTGTTTTTAATTCCCTCTCTGGCACTTTTTTTTGGCTTTTTGGATCGTTTTGCTAATTATCCCTACACCGGAACCAGCAGCCTGACGTCACCAAGATAAGGCCTCCCTCCCCAGCATCACAGGACCTTCTAATTCCACCTTCCTCCTCCCACACCAAGGGGACAAGGCCCGACCTTCAGCGCCGCCCTGCCCTTCCTTGTCATTCTGGGTGGCTTGAACCTAAAGGCTAACTTGCTTGATGCAGGAGGATATTGCATGCGAAGGGAAGGAATACTCGAGTTGGGGGAATGCAAGCGTGCTCTTTTCCATGACCAGAGCCATAAATCAGCTACCTGCCCATTGAAGCCAAGTTAAGACAGTTTTTTATTTCACATCGTTACAAAGAAATTTTTGATTGAGAATTCTAAAATAACTATGATTATGAAGATTAAATGTATTGATTGTAAAAAAATTGGAAAGCATCATCAGAAAAATCCAGAAGAAGAAAAAAGTCACCCTAATTCATGATCCAGAGACAGCTGTTAACATTTTGGGCTAAAGTTTCTGGTGTGTGGTTTTTTTGTTTGTTTGTTTTTGCTTGTTTGATTTTGCAAATAGCCATTTAATTCTTACACAAAATTGTAATCATATGAAGTGTACCATTTAATCACTTGGTCTCTTCACTTAATAATACATAATGAACATTCTTGCATCGAAAAGCCATCCTGCAAAATGGATAATCACTTATTTAACCAGTCCTTTATTTTTGGACAATACATTAGTTTTCTCATTGTTGGTAAACCTTCAGTGATTTTTCAGGTAAAGTTTTGAATGCACGCATATTTATTTACTTAGTGTAAACTGGAACTAATGTATCAGCGGGCACAGCAATCTGGACCTTTTTAATATAGATTTCCAAACAGCCCCATGGAAAGTTTCCAGCAGTTCACATTCCCATCAGTACTCTGTAAGTGCTCGTGTCCTTGTAACCCTGCCAACGCTGGGTATTGCCATGTGACTAAAATTCAAACTAAAGAAATCTGATATGCATTCATTTGAAAGAAACTGTGACTCATGTTTCTTTGCACAGAGTATTTAATGTTTAGCAGATTTCTCCGTGTGCAATAATTATGGCTTTCTTTACAGCGTTACAGAAACCCTTTTATTAAATTTTACATTTACCACTTTTTTCGAGGTCCTTAAATAATTCTTAGGTTTTCAACTCATTTTTATGCTGTTAGAAACATGGTTTTGGAGGGTTTCGTGTATATGTATTTAGGATGATGGACTAGACAGGACTTTGGTGATCAGTTAGTTCACCTCTCTTATGGCTTCATTAGTGGCTCAAGAGAGAAACTTACTCACAATCCCTCTGTCTGTTAGGATGTTCTCAATTGCAGTTGACAGACTACTCAACTCCAACTAGCCCTGCAAGATGGGGGCTATATTGTCTCATGGAACTGAAAATGGACTCTGATGACACCTAGTGTGACTGACCTTAGACAATTCCTTGATCTTTCTAAGTCTTACTTTATCTGTGAACAGCGTGTTGGACTCTATTGAAGGTCCATTCCAGTTCTTAAAGTTAAAAGCTTCTATGAACATATCAGCAAAGAATTACATTATACTATCAACCAAATTTAGACATAGTGAGGGGAAGGCTAGCCCACTCAGAGACCAAGTTTTTAAAGAATTCTGTTACATACCTGGATCAAATTTAAGAAAGTTTTATGTTTTTTTTTTAAACATGTAGAGGCCCTTAGGCAACTCCAACATAATTAGTATTTATGTAGTGTAAAAATATCTCCGAAGTGCTTTAAAAGTCTTTTTTTCTGTTGGTTACACAATCCTCAGACATCTTTTTCACCTATTACCTTGCTTAACAAATCTGTTCACAAATAGTGGGAAAAGAAATTCAGCCCTGCCACTCTCTATTCACAACATGTTTTTTATGACAATGTATCCCAGCTTGGTGGAGCCTTGAGAAACAAATCCGTTACACTTTCTGTGGTGGCAGCTTGTTGGTAAGTCACATCTGTGCCCAAAGTAGCTAATCTTGAGCACTCAGTGCCTAATTTACACACAGGAAGAGATATTAATGTTTGGGGACTTAGCCTCGCCAGAAAAACCTTAAAGCTTTGGGTTGGTTGTTCAGGAGGAGGTAGGTTTTCTAATGTCAGGCCCCCTCAGCTCTTTAAAATTGTTTCTTTGCTGGTAGGAAACCTTTCCTGTGGCGGCTGCTTCCCTCACCTGTCCCCCTCCCCTGGCTCATTTTTGCTTTTTGGAGTTCACTCTGTAACCTTTGAAATTTACTGCAGGAAGCATAAGTCCCCTTAGAGACTATTCTAGTGTTCGGAGAAGGTCTTTAAGAAACAAGCTCTGTTTTAAAAGCATCGACTACCAATAAACTTTTTTATTATTTTCACCACAATATTTGGAATATAGATTTGTTTCACCGTTTTAACTGCTACCAGATTGCCAGTCTTGGATTGTGTTTAGAGAAATTTTTAGACAGAAATAAATGCAGCAAGACCTACATACCTTTTTATTAGCACTCAGCTACCACATGTTTATCAGTGATACTGGCAGCCCCTGGGCCTGCTGCTGCCCGAGAGGGAAAGTTTCAGGGAAAACACCAGGCAAAGATTTTGATGGAGGGTGTTAGTCAGGATCACCCTGCAGTGACAAATAACCTCCAAATGTCCGTGGCTTAAAATAACAAAGATTTATTTCTCATTCACACCATAAGGCCATTGAGAGGTAGCTAGGGGTTCCATTCTGGTTCATCGTCACTTTCGTGACCCAGATGATGGAGCAGTCATTATCTTGAATTTTGCTGGTCATGGTAACAGAGGAAGAGCTCTGAAGAAGCTCACATGGGGCCTAAGTGTTCTTGCCTGGAAGTGACAGGCACCATTTCCATTCACGACTCACTGGCTGGATTAGACACACTGTCCATCTCAATTATACAATGGCCAGGAGTTACCCCATGGGCCTGAAGGAAGAGAGCCAGAAGTATCTGGCCAGCAGCGCGAGTGACTACCACAGTTTGTGTCTCAGTTTCCAGGTGTTGGGCCTGCTTTCCCACCTGCAGGTGAGGCACAGCCATGCCCTCCCCGCGGGAAACAACCCTGAAGTCCTACCCACTCACAGCATCTGCATGATACACAGTTGGCCTTAAATTAGGAGATGATATAAATTCATTTTGACATCAACTCTTGATCTAGAAACTTCTTAAATAAAAGAGGCAAGTTACCTGCAGCTCCCCACCCCATACATTGTATATTAATATATAATGGTGAAACAAAGATTGGAAAACCCATTATATACTCCTATTTAGAAAGGGGGTGAGTAGGAGACACTCAGTCGCTGGACCTTAGTCATTCTAAATTTGAAATGTTTCTGATCTCCAGGACCCTCGTAGGCGGAGGCTATTCCATTGGGGTACCGACTCTTCTCTCAGGAGGGCCTCCCCACTGTGTTGCTGCTTTCAGCCCTTGGCTTTTCCCAGTAGCCTCTTTGATCACATCTTAAGTGTGTCCTTGGTGTAGGGGCCGAGCGGGTTTCCCTGCTGCTTCCTGACTTTAGAGGACCGGGACTCTAGAGTTCTTTCAGGCCTTGAACAGTTTTCCCAGCCATTTTAGGTTCAGACTTTTGGTTCCGTTGCTAGTACCACTCTTTCCAAAAAGAAACAGGTTTCTTAACTATTTCACTCTAGTTTATTTCCCTATGCCTAGCCTTCCGTTCTTGGTATCACACTTACGTCCGCTGTGTGCCTCAGTGCTGCGCTTCTAGCCTTTCTTAATTGATTTCGCGGATGTTACTTTGAAACTGTCCGGCTTTGGTGGGGAAGCCACACCTCTAGTGTGTTTTCCCCTGAGCTATGATGGTTGAAACAATTAACTAAGAAGCCACAACATTAACTGCATCTTTAGTTGGAGACAGCTTAACCATTTCAGAGTGTTAAAAGTGTGTGATAGTCATTTGCTTCCTCTGAACCTCACCCCAAGGCTAAGTGCTAATTGATCTTTTTCACTCAATGGTTTTCTGAGTGTTAACATTTATATGTTGGGGAAGAGAAGCAGCTGCTTTTTTCCAGCCCTGCAAGTCTGACTTGATGGACTCTGTTCCCTTTCCTTTTTGTTTGTGAAGCGGTCACTCCTTTCTGAGTCCATCTCTCACTCTTTGGGGTTACACTTTTTAAAATTCAGCCAACAGTAACCAATAGTCAGTGACACATGCTACTAACGTTTGACCTTGAACCTCTTACATGAGATCTCCTAATTCTTTCGGTATCTACCTGCCTTCCACATTATCATACATAATGGTTTTACCAAATGCTGTGCCAGCCTCCATAATTTGTTTCCTTCTGGCGCCTGACCTCTGAGCCAGTGTCACATCTTTCGTGGCTGTTGAAGCAGCTCTCCATGTCAAGCAGCAGTGAGAATGGGCCACATTCTGTTGCAGCAACAGATAATCCCCAAACCTCAGTGATTCAGAGAACAAAGGTATATTTCGTGTTCATGCCGTATGCCACTGGGGATTGGCTGCGTCCTCACTCCAGGACCTAGGCGGACAGATCAGCCACTATCTGGAATACTTCCCATTGCTATGGGAAAGTTCTAGCAGCGGTGGCCAACCTTTTGGCATCTCTGGGCCACACTGGAATAAGAGTTGTCTTGGGCCACACATTAAATACATTGCGACATGTAATCACAAAAACATCTCATAATGTTTTAAGTAAATTTATGGTTTGTGTTGAGCTGCATTCATAGGCATCCTGAGCTATACATGTGGCCTGTGGGCCACAGGTTGGACATCCCTGTTAGGGGGTCTCATGCCTGCCACCTAATGCTCTGGCCTGGAAGCTATGACCTACTCATCGGTTCTCACCATTAAAGCAGATTTCCGGCAGCATTGTTTTCGAGCCCTGTTCATGTTGAGACCTATCAATCTAGTGGATTTCAACTACTTACCGATGGCATCTGGTTTTATGAATGTCTGCTTCTAGTATAGACACACTTCATTGTGGAAGAAACCATTTTAACTGAGTAGATCAGTTTACTTGTTTGCATAACTCTTCTTGTGCAGTTTGAACCTCGTCTCCTTCTGAACATCCTTGAATATTCTAGAAATTTAAAAAAATGACATCTGGCATAAGGTGGAGGAATAAAGGATGAATGCAAACATTCTGTACCTAGAACCACCCTCACGTCTGACAAACATGGAACAGACTCTTAAATCAGTGGTTCCGCTGAATTTATCAAAACACCTGGATAACCTGGATTAAAGGAAAAATGAGTGATAAGTGATAGCTGCGTTGGGATGTTCTTCCTCCCCCATCTCTTCTGTCTCCATCCTCAGTTTGCGTATGTATGGGAAACTTAGATTTAGGGAGACCTTGATAACTGGAAGATAAATAAAATTGTACATTTAAAAATATGACACTGTTCTATAAAAGCATTAAAATATGAACACAGGAGCATTCAGTTTTTCATGAAGGTAAGAAAGGAACACAGGTAAATAAAAGCAATTTCTATCGCCATTTAAACTAATACAGCATCCCACTCCTTCCTATTCCCTTTTACCTTAATCAGAATTGCTGATGTAACATTTAACTGTGTTTTTAAAACTTGACACTTTTGCCCACTGTTTTGATGAGTTACCAACAAAAGCTTCGAAATGGCTGAAAAATGAGCTGGAGACGAAGCAGAAAGAAGAAACCAGGACTCTAAATAACATATAATGTTTAGATGTCCCCTGTTACATTTTCAAAAGTGAGACTTTGCAGTTGCCTGTACTTACAAATACTCAGCCAAAAAAAAAGGCCATGTAGCGATCTTCATCCCAGAGGGCCGGTGACAGCCATGGCTGTCTGAATACTGGATTTCTGGCACACAGCTGGATTATTTTGGCGGCTTCACACTGCTTGTTCTGTCCATTCTATGCTGAGATGTCTCCTAATTTTCATTGTCACTGAATTCTTCTTCTTCTTTTTTTTTTTTACTTCTCTATGTACTGAAAGTTCTAGGTATACAATTTTCGCCATCCCCTCCCCTGGTCTCTAGCCTCCGCCCATAGAACCTGCTCATCCTTCCACCCTCTAATGGCAGGAACAAGTTGGAGGGTGGGCTTCAACATGTTTTTGCAGGCTCATACAACCCTAAACACACAGGGGTCTTCCGTCCCCCTTGTCTTCTCTTTCCCCCTCTCTTCCTTCACCTCCTTTTCAAACCAAATAGGGTAAATAAATTATTTATACTTCTATGAATCTTTTGGTTTTTTCATTAACAGAAAATTGGGAATATCTCTCCAGGCAGCTAGCATAGGTCTCGTTTATTCTTTTTTAATGGCGGCCCGGTGTTCTCTGGTTTGGTAGATATCCATTTTATTGAACTGTTTCCTTGTTAAAGGGCATGCACTTCTGTTTCCAGTTTCTGTTTATTTTTAATTTGGCTGCTCTGACGGGTGCTGCAGTGAACATTCTGATACCTGTCCTTCAATAGTGGTGGTTTTAAAATAAGGTCCAGGAAAGGGACTAGCTGGGTGGAAAATGGATGTGTCCTCTTAATTTTTATGGGTGCCGCCAGAGTCTTTCCAAAATGGTCATCTCAGCAGTGTTCTGGAATACCCTTGCCCCATCCTACCAGGTGTAGGTGTCTACCCCGCTTTGATAAGAATGAATTGTAACTGCAACACTGATTGCATAGCCCAGCCACTTGTTGACATGTCATAGAGTATTTCATTAGAGTTTAAAACTAGGGCTCTGGTTACCCTAAATAATGAAGGATGGTTGTGATTATTTTTTTATACTTCTTAAAGAACCCATAGAAAATTTATAGCAGGGAGGGAACTGGAGACTATTCTAATGCAATCCACTCTTCACAGCTAAGGGAATTGAGATCGAGAGAGGCGGAGGGAGCTGCAGTGAGCTAGCTGTTCCTGGAAAGCAGTTGTTCTGAATCCAGGTTCAGGGCTTTGTCTTTTACCTACACTGTGGGCCATGCTGATGGCACAGTGAGTTTTAGGGAATGGACCAGGAAACATCATTTGTGAGCTGAACTGACTAGTAGGGATGAACTATTTCCACTTTTCTATTATCTTCTGCTAGGAAGAGCCAGCTTCCCTGCCTACCCTGGGCTGGGTGAGATTTGTTTCGCAAAGCTAGTAAGACATTTCTTAACTTGGTCTGATCAGTGGATTTGTTGAACTTAATCTTTGGGGAGTTTGGAATTCCATTTTTCCATACTGTTGGAGTTACTGCTTACCCAGCGTGGAGCAGCTACAGCTAAATGACAGCACTGATGCACAGGAAAGAAGATTCTGTGTACAGGGATGGCTTCCTCCCATGTACCTCCCCCTCCTCCCTCCCCAACATGTGGATGGAGAGGGTCATAGGGCTGCTTGGAAAAAGGAACTTTCGTAGGTCCCCCTTACGTGTGTGGCAATGGAATCTCTAGGCATAATATGCACAGTTTGACCAGGGCTCATGTGGATGTTCTCTGGGGTTACATAAAATAAAACTTTTTGAAAACAGTCATTTAGGTCCCTGGATCTTTACTCAGTTTTAATATTATAGTTTCAGGTTTAGCCCCTGGTGTCTGCTGAGGGAATGAAGAGGGAGGCTCCAGATGCTGGCTACTCATTTGGGCTTGCTCTCTGTTCATTGCAGAGAATTGGACCGCACAGCATCAACCTTCCAGCTTGCCTCTAAATAAAGTCTGGCTGGTTAGGAAGCTCAGCCAGTTCTCTTAATAACAATAAAAGTAATTACAGTGGAGATTCATTCTGTCATAAGCCAGCAACTCCAGCAGATTTAAGTACTCATGCAATGTCCATAGTTTCTGTGACTTTAAGTGAAATGACATATAATAAAACCAGTTTTGCCGTGTAAGTTCCTATGACATCTCATCAACGTTATAACAAAACAGCGGTATTCGAAGACCCACCGTGTGTATGTGCTTGTTTATACAATGCAGTGAGTTTTAGAAAATGGACCACAAGTCATCTGTTAGGTGCATATGTATACCTGCGTCTGAGGTATGGCTTTGCGTTGCAGACCTGGTCAGAAGCGATGCTTATTTGGGAGTCTGCCTTGCCAGTGGCTGTGGGTCTTCTGGTTTAGTAGCTCCCAAGCCGGTAGATTGGAACCACTGGGGAACTTTTAAAAAACACTCTTGTGCAGGTCCCACCCCTGAATTACATCAGAATTCGTGGGAGAGGAGACCAGAAATTGGAATGTCGAGGGCAACTGTAACAGACAGCTGGGTCAGGGACTTCTGGGCGGGCTGTCTGAGAGGGAGCCAGTGCCCGTGCCTAATGAAGAAAGAAAGGAGCTGTAGCAGGAGCCGTGCTCTTTAGAATTCTGCCACCGTAGGGATCTTCATGCCGGCCCATCATCACTCACAGCTCGCTTTTTCGGCCTCTCTGCTCCCTGTTTATTCCGTAGACGAAAGCAGTGGAGTCATGCCTTACAAAGTCAGCTCACGGCGGCAAAAGTCAAATGCTGTAAAAAATCATCATTGAAAAGTGCCCTAGGAAGGCACCATGAGGGTTAGAAATCAATATACCATCTATTGGTACACCTAGCATAGCCGGTTTTTCCTCTGGCATCAGAATAAGTCAGTGTTTCTTTGGCTTAGATTCTGATAAAATAGCATTTGGGAGATATGAGGTATGCAAAATATCTACCTTGTAAGTATTGGAGCTGCACCCGTCTTGGTGATGTTTTCAAGCTCTGAGAGACACACGAGACCTGAGACTGGCGCAGGGAGCTGCAGAGCCCTTTTCCCACTTCCCAGTCAGTCCCGATGCAGACTCTGAGTGGAGTGTGGGCAGAATTACAGGCACCATTTAAATTGTGCATTTCTCCATGCCTGTCTTTTCTTTTGGCACCTAAAGTTGAAATCAAGTAAACTGAATGTTAAATGCACATATAGTTGTGACACCATGGCAGTTCACTATTAATTTTTTTTTTAAAAATCGAGTATTTCTTTGCATGTATAGAATTAATTCGCACTCTGTCCTTCTGTCCTCCAGCATTTCCGTGGTTTGGCATGGACATCGGTGGAACACTGGTTAAGTTGGTCTACTTTGAACCGAAGGATATTACAGCCGAAGAGGAGCAAGAGGAAGTGGAGAACCTGAAGAGCATCAGGAAGTATTTGACTTCTAACACCGCTTATGGGAAAACTGGGATCCGAGATGTCCACCTGGAACTGAAAAACTTGACCATGTGTGGCCGCAAAGGGAACCTGCACTTCATCCGCTTCCCCAGCTGTGCCATGCACCTGTTCATTCAGATGGGCAGCGAAAAGAACTTCTCCAGCCTTCACACCACTCTCTGTGCCACAGGAGGCGGGGCTTTCAAGTTCGAAGAGGACTTCAGGATGGTATGTGGGCCTGTCCTTGTTAAAACAACAAACCACCTCTTAAAAAAAGAAAGAAAACCTCTCATATGTCCATAATCATGGCATCTGATACTAAAGAACTAGACTGTTACTAGCCTCGGGGCTTTGGACGAGTTTACTTCACCTCTCTGCCTCAGTTTCCTCATCTATAAGTATAGTTACTACCTCATAGGGTTGTTACGTGAAAGATTAAATGAGATAATACATACCTGGCACTTTGTTAATGCTCAATAAATGTTAGCTATTATCATCACTTTTGTTATAATTACTGCTGCACAGTATGCTAAAGACATAAGATGACAGAAAACCCCCTTCTAAAGTATTTTAGGGTTTTCCACAAATACTATTGTTTCTTGAAAAACATAATCATTGTGCCAGTTTTATAGATATATAGACTGAGGCCCATAGGAAGGCTTTCTATAAATCTTACTAAAATTATTACTTCTGTCTACCTGTTTACACTGTCCTTTTAAAATTTTTTTAAAGATTGTATTTGTTTATTTTTAGAGAGAAGGGAAGAGAAGGAAAAAGAGAGGGAGAGAAACATCTGTGTGAGGGAGACATTGATCTGTTGCTTCCCTTGCACCCCGAGCTGGGGACCTGGCCCACAACCCAGGCATGTGCCTCGGCTGGGGATCCAACTGGCGACCTTTTGGTCTGTGGGCCGGCACTCAATCCACCAAACCACACCAGTCAGGGCTGTCTTTTTACTCTATGAATGTCACTCAGGTTTTACTCACACACAAAAATGAACTCTTTGATATTATTTATCGGCGAATTCTTTTATTAATGAACATGATTTGGGGAGTGAGCTGCTCCGTAATAAGAATCGTGCTGTATCCTGATGGGTGGTGCTTTCCAGCTCTGTGTTGCCCTTTGGATTGGACACATTTGGCTAAATGGAAGACACGAATGAGTGACATGGAGTCCAAACTTTCTCTTTTATTTAGCAATTCCTTAACATCTATGTGTTCCAATTTTCCCGGCTCTATAGTCAAGGTAATCTCTGTACTGTCCAGCCGCAACTCGCAGGGAATAAAGTGAGAGAAAAAAAATAGGTGGAGAAAGTAAAGGAAACTAGATTAACGGAAGCGACTGAACATAGGAGAAGGAAAGTGGGACAATTTGGGGATTAATCTTGCCAGAAGGTTGAAAATACAGTGAGGTAAGGTGTAAAATACATTTTCTCAGAGCCCAGGGTACAAATCAGTGGCGTTTTTCCCATGGAAGTAAAGTGTATGTGCTGCTGAGGCGAGTGCTGCCCTGGAACTAATGCAAACCAGCCTCGTCATACAGTCTATCATTAATGAATAAATTAATGAGTCAATGTTATTCATGGTATTAAGCTATAAATGAAAATTTTATTTGTATCATCAACGCTAACATCGTTTATATCTTTGATTTATATATTAAATAGTTTCTACTGAGGAGTCCTACCACAGTACCCCAAGTGAGACTGATTATATTCAGGTCTTGGCTTCTTTCGTCTGTGTCCCCTTTCCCTACCCAGCAGTAGAATTTGATGCTGCCGCCTACTGAAATCATTCATGGGATCTTTTTCCCAGCAAAGAGGCCCAATGATAAAGATTTTTAAAACTGAGAAGGTTGAGATCCAGGAACACTGAAAATGAAATTTGAGCATATAATCAAAAAAGTATTGAGCCTGAATTCTAGTCCTGAGCCTTCATTTAACCAGCTGGGTGACTTTGGGTGAGGTATGCCCCTACCTATGGGCCTCTGTTTCATCATCTGATTTTTAGGACATCAGAACTAGAAGTGATCTCTGGAGGACAGAAAGTGTAGCGTTCTTGTGCTATATGAATAAGAAAACTAAAACTAAAGAGAGATTAAGAGGTCCTAGGAGTGTCCCCTAGGTAAGAGCTGGGGTATCACCTCAATTCTGACTCTGAAGAAGGAATGCTGACCCAACCCTAGTGCTCTGAGCTCCCTAGGTCACTCAAGGACACTCTACTGTCCATCTCCCCTAGAGAGCCCAAAGTGAACCAAGGTGACCTGCAGCAGTTATGCAACATCTGTTAATGCCTCCATCCCTCCTCTAGGGTAATGTGTTTTGGGAGGAAGTTACTCAATAGATGTTGGCCTTGGGCAAGGGTGTTTCTCAAGGTTCTGAACTGAGAAAGGTCATATGTTATTGCATCCAAGGTCAGGAAGCCTCTGTTCCCTCAGGCAGGCTGTTGGAGCCTAATGAATAGACTGGAGCAGGGAGCAAGTTTGAAAGTCCAGTCATGTGCCACTTAATGATGGGGATATGTTCTGAGAAATGCATCATTAGGTAGTTTCATTGTTATGCAAAAACATCATAGAGTGCACTTAACACAAATCTATATGGAATAGCCAATCACTATATAGTATAATAACCTATCGCTCCCGGGCTACAAGACTGTACAGAGTGTTACTGTACAAAACAACATGAGATTAAATCAAGCACAAGAGAAAATGATACCGTCTTGAGATGTGATAAGCACCAGAGGTATGAGGCCGCTGCTGGCATAACATGGCATACTGTTTTATAGCAAACTTATTATTTTTATCAGTAGAAAGCATACATTATAAAATAGCAATAAGAGTAGTAAATACATAAACCAGGAATATAGTCGTTTTTATCATTACAAAGTATTATGTACTCTGCATAATTGTGTGTGTTATACTTTTATATGACTGGCAACGCAGTAAGTTTTTCTACACCAACCATACCACAGAGATGTGAGTAATGTGTTGCAGTAGGACATTACCATGGCTATGATGTCACTAGGCAGTAGGAATTCTTCAGCTCCATTATAATTGTATGGGACTACCATCATTCATATGCAGTCCCTCAATGACCGAAATGTTATGTGCCACATGACTGTATTAGCCAAACAGCCCGGTCAGGCGGAGCATAAACCTTGAAATGAAAGTACATGGCTGCCTTCTGTTTCCGTGCTCAGTCTTGGCCAAAGTGAAGGCAGGATTGAAGACGACCGATGTCTTCCCATAGCCTTTGGTCAGTGCACACATGATGTGCCCTTATCCCTCCAAAGTTTTTGAGGAAGAACAGGTTCTATCATCTTCTTTCCTAAGCATTCATTTACTCCCTCAGCAAGTATTTACTGTGCTCCTATGTGCCAGGCACTGTGAAGAACAAAACGAAGCCCCCACTCCCCTTGAAGTTATATTCTAGCGCAGGGAAATGATCAATCATCAAATAAGTGAATATGCAATACAGCAAACGGCAATAAATGGAGAGACAAACAGAGGGCAAGGGGAATGGGGAGTGCTGGGAAGGTCATTGTGTGATGAGGTAATGTCGCAGCAGGAACAGAAAGAAGTAATAAAGCAACCAGGCCAGTGTCTGGGGGAAGAACATTTTAGGCAGAGAGAACAGCAGGGTCCCTTAGGTATGTTAAATCCAAGCTCTTCTCCTCTCCAGAAGAGGAGGCTGAAGATGCTTACTTAGTTGTAAAGGATCAGTGTATACTCCTGTATATATGAAACAGCCTGACAAACAAAATAGCATATTTGTAAAGTCCTGTCATTGTTATTATATAAAATCACTGTTTTTGGTATAATACAACTTTGTAGGTATGTGTTTTAAAAATCTGAGTAATTAGAATTAACTAAAGATGTCCCACACACCTGAATAGTTAGCAATTATGTCTGATGACTATATCTTTTTCATATATAGTAAATGTACTTAAACTTAACTATTCTTCATCCAATTTAGAAGGTATAAGAAAGAACTGTAAACCATGAGACAAACATTAAATTAGACCCCAGTGTAGAATACTTTCAGTTCAGCAAAGCTGCATTTCTTTCTTCCTTTTTCTTTCCTTTTTTTCCTTCCTTTCCTCTTTCCCTCTCTACCCTCCTCCTTCCCTTCTTTTAAGATTTTGGGATCACTGTCACAAAAATTTCTGGCGAAAGTTAGCCTTCAAAATTGATAAGAAATTGGTAAGCCAATGAGGAATGCCACCCTTTGTGATCCTCAAGGGGGAGGCCCCTGTGCAGCTGTGTACCAGGACACTTAACACTGCAGGTGTTTCAGTTAGCTTTGTGTTTATCCCCACTGCCATGAGTTCTGTTTTAAAGAAACTGCCAGAATATTTTATGTCCAAAATCTAATATTTTCACCCATAACTATACTTTCTAACTTCAATAAAAGTATTCTTTAGAATGGAAAGTATTCTAACAGTAAAAAAATTACAGAAAAAATTATCTCTTTTGCCCACCGAGCTCTTTGTTAGAATAGCTAACTTTCCTTGTGAGTTATTTACTGTCCAAGACTAACATTAGAAATTAGAAGTTACTTTTTTAGTTACTTTAGGAAAAAAAAAAGACCTGCCCTCTGAACAAACAGGATATAACAACAGTGTTATTCATTAGACCTGAGATTTAGGGAAGAGAAAAAGATTTTCTAATTGTTTCATCACATTTTTTTTTTAAGGTTTGAGGACTTAAGAATTGGACTTTCTTGAAGGAACAATCTAAAAAAAGTTAATAATGGTGGAAAAATCATCCGGAGGGAGTAGGGTAGTTGAGTTGACCACTCAAGAATATTTATTACCTTAGTTTCTGTTATTAATCTGGGGACCGATTTGTGAAAGGGCAGGAGCATGAAGTTTGGTAGACAGGGTCATTTTCCACTTCATTCTGCCATTATACTCTTGAGCACTTATGTATGGCCCCTTTTATATAACTGGGTGTGTGAGAAGGAAGAAGCCATCTTTGGGGATATATTTCTCACTCACAGAACACAGTGTAGAAACTCTTGGGGTGGTTTTTAGCAGATTTATTTATATTTAACTGTTTAGTTATTTTTGACAGACTAAGCTGAAGCGCATAAAGAGAACCCCTTCCAGTCGTATTCTGACCATGCTTTGTGTTTGGGATCCATATTTTTTCTAATTTTAACATGCAGCGAGTCACTGATAACAAAAAAAAACTAAACCCAGAGCAAATGTTGCTCTGCAGCTAGAATCTAGGCATGCTGTTCTAGGCTTTCCACAAAATTGGCTCTCTTGACTGATGAACTGCAAAGTCTGAACAGTAATTCCAGCTTGTTTTTAACTTTAGACGGCATGTATAAAAGTCCAAGTAATGACTGGACTCATTGCTTATGCAGGGAAATCCATCCTTTTGCCTGGATGCTGAAGACTTCTGAGGGAGGTGTCTGTGAGTCTCAATGAAAGTGACTCTCATTTCTGTTTCCCAGTTTGGAGACGTACGACCTCAGGCTTCAGAAATCTTTATCCTTCAGTAAAATGTGTAGAGGAGATGTTTGTTTGTTCCTAGCGCTTTCTTTGAAAATGATTTTCAGGCGAAAGGTGAGATAGCAATGTTTTCTTTGCTTCGTTTGCCCTGACAGGCTTTTCTTTTTCCCTGGCAGAGTTTCAGGATGTCCAGTGGGACAGACTCTGTCTCTGTCCATGTTCGTGATGTTGTCTCTGGACGTGGCTATCAGTATTGTTGGCAGACCTCTGAGTAATTATTAAACAGGTTAACCTATGATCCCAAGACTGGCTGATGAAATTGCTTCACTCAGTTTGGGGTGATCCAGGAGGTGATAACTTTTCCTGTTAAATTTGTTAATTTGTTCAAACAATTTAACAAATGTTTATTGAGCAATCGTTATGAACAAGCCTTTGAACATGGTGCCCAGGGGCACACAGTGAACCAGAAAACAAGGCAGAATGTGACTGATGCTATAAGTATAACTAGGATGCTGAAGAATCCAGGACTGAGAAAGTAGCTTTTGTACTGCTGTGTCTCACTTTAGCCTTTTAGGTCTCCAGATAATTTTATACTTCTAGCATTACCCCCTTAAAATGTATATAATTGCATGCATCTCACACCAAAGTTTCACTCAGTAAAAAATGAAATGTTTGGAATTATTTATGAGATGGATTTAATTTATAACCAGTTATCATTTAGAATGATTGTTTCTGTGTATCAGGGAAAGTTCTACCACCTTGCTGGTAACCTGTACTAATTCTGCTCTGCAGGGATAGCTTCAGTGGATTTTATTGAATGAGAAATTCAGATGAGTGACATGAAGTCAAATGTTTTTTTCAAGCTTTTAACTTTTGTGATGAAGATGATGCCCCTTTTGGCAAAATATCTTAGTACTTGCATAGGTGGTTCCCAGATCTCAGAAGCAGCACTGGTTGTGAATGAAGACAAGGGAAGAGCAGCAAGTGTCTGGGAGTTCTTTGCAGGTTGTCTCACATAGGAAAAGTTATTTAAGCTCTATGAACCTTAACCATAGAACGAGGATAATAGTACCTACTTACAGAGTTTTCGTGAGAATTAAATGATCTAGTACAAGTGCTTGGCATGTAATATAGCAGTAAATACCAGTTATTATTTTCTTAAAAAGATTTTAAAAAATTTAAGTTAGATACTATAAATTATCTTTTTTCATTGATTGGTTCATATTCTGTTGGCAACTGCTAGATTTTTTTTGCGGGGGGGGGGGGGGGTTGTCCATGGAAAATTAGCATCAACCCAGACCTTTGGACCAGCAGTAATAATGTTCTTGAGGTTCAAGAATTAGATTTTTGAGGATGCAAAGTCGCCACTCACTCCTAAGGCCAGCCCATAGCCAACTCATTTCCCTTTACCTTTTCCCCTCTGTACCCAGGAGAATAGGAGTTGGATCATGAAATGACACTTCGAGGCCACCCCAGCTATTAATAAAAGAGCCAACATTTGTTGAGTCCTTTGTACATGCCAAGCCCTGTGTAAGCATTTTACATATGCTATTATTATCATGTAATCTTCACAAAAACACTATACAGTGGGAATTATTATACCCATTTTACAGATGAAGAAACTGAGGCTTGAGGAGTTAAGTAACATGCCCCCACTTACCTCAGTTACATAAGAATTAGAGCCAGATTTCAAAGCCAGGTCATTCAAACTTGAACATCCAGGCTTGGGAAAAGGGGAGTTGGACTTTGTGGGCTAAGGAGATTGTCCCCTGCTCCCAGGCTCAACATGCCATCCTTGGGACCTCATGTCATGCCACCCTGCCAAGGAAGTATAGGATTCCTGCTGCTTTCAGAATATTCTCAGTCCTTACCCTGCGGGAAGCTCCTGTCTCAGTGCTATGTTATGTGTTTCCTGTGGCCGCTGTAACAAATTACCATTAACTTAGTGTTCTAAAACAACAGAAATTTATTCAGTCGTAGTTCTAGAGGCCAGAAGACCAAAATCAAGGGGTTGGCAGGACCACACTTCCTTCAGGGGCTCCTGGGCGGATTCCTTTCTTGCCTCTTTCAGCTTCCGGTGGCTACTGGCATTCCTCGGCCCGTGGTGCACCCTCTGGTCCCTGCCTTCATCCTCACCTGACCTTCTCCCCAGTGTCCATCAGGTCTTTCCTGTGTGGCTCGTAAAGAAACTTGTGATTGGAACCTAAGAGATAATCCAGGATGTTCTCTTCATCTCAGTATCCTTAACGTGATGACATGTGCAAAGACCCTTTTTCCAGATAAAGTAGCATTCACAGATTCTGAAAATTAGGACATGGACATTATCTTTCAGGTGCTACCCTTCAACCCACCACACATGCTAATAAGCTGCTTCTTCAGCAGCCAGACAAGCTACCATCCTCTAGCTGGCACTGTGGGCAGACAAGATGTCCAGAGTCCAGCCAAGACTAATTATCGGCAGGAGTTTACAACTTGGTACTTCAGGGTGTTTCTACACTTTTAATGTTATTAACTCATTTTAAGTCCAGCTAAAGTCTCTGGTGCTCTCCCTCAGGCCGTGGCAGCCTATCCTCACAGGTTTTGTCCTCTTGCAGATCGCGGACCTGCAGCTCCATAAACTGGATGAACTGGATTGTCTGATTCGGGGCCTGCTCTACGTCGACTCTGTTGGCTTCAACGGCAAGCCGGAATGTTACTATTTTGAAAATCCCACAAATCCTGAATTGTGTCAAAAAAAGCCGTACTGCCTTGATAACCCATACCCTATGCTGCTGGTGAACATGGGCTCAGGTGTCAGCATCCTAGCAGTGTACTCCAAGGACAACTATAAAAGAGTGACAGGGACCAGGTAAACATGGTTTTCACTAGGAGAGCCTTTTCATACTTAAACCCCGGTCTCTTCCTTGAAGGTCAGTTTCTAAAAGCGTTCTTGATATTGAATACATTTTTAAAAGAAAGCTCTTACCCTCTGTCAACCAAAAGGGATGTATTAGATATGTTATGAGGGTGATTTACACAAAGGCTAATAAAACACAGCCCTTGCCCTGCCGGAAACTGATCAGGCTGAGGCGTGAAGGGTTATACACATCAGAAGTTTTCCCAAAAGGCAGTACGTATTAAGTCCCAAATGGATGGCAGGGACAATAAGCACAGTAGAATCCAGATAGAAGAATGCTGGCATGGTCCCGGGGCTTCCAAAGAAGCTGTCTTCTGGAACCACCTTGGTGCCTAGCTCAGGATGAACTGCTCACAATGATATATCATTCCAGTCAGTCAAGCGAACTGGGTTTATAAGGAATGCTTGTTACCCTTAAACGAGTGCTCCAGCTGAAGAGTGGAGTAGTTGGCGTACCTCGCAGGGGGATTTTGGAATGTAATGGACAGGAAAGCAGCGCTGTCACCACAGTTGGGCAGAGTTTCTTGTTTTTAGTGCAGACACACCCAAGGGCAGGTGGGCTTAGCTTCCTCTTAATGGGGATTCAACATGGGAAAAGGATCTGGGGTCAGAAATCTAAGAAATCCTGGTAGAAACAAAATTAAACAGGTTTTTCTTACTTCCAAGAGAATGATTTGGTTTGAATGTTTCTCCAACTTACTGGACCACAGAACCCATTTTTGAGGGAAAAACTTAAGGAACTAGCGCCATGTGGAATGTGGTTTGGGACATGGTATTGAAACCATTGTTTTTGGTAGGTGACGATATTGTGTGAATTCTCTGGGCCTCAGTATCCTCATTTGTGTCACGAATGGGGTTGTTTCTTAGTTTCTGCAGGCTTTCGAGTGCTGAGGTTCTGCAGTGGTACTCACCCATTACAGTGGCAACACTCCTTTCTCCTCTGTTTCCATGACTTGTGATGCGTCTGTATAAATCAGTGGTTCACCACCTGGGAAAGGAAGATTTGTTTTCACAAGGAATTCTGGCAATTTCTGGAGACATTTTTTAGTTGTCACAACTGGAGGTGGGGTACTATTTGCAACTCGTAACTAGAGTTTAGGGAGCTCCCCCCACAACAACAACTGAAATGACTAAGCCCTAAAAATCAATAGTACTGGTGTTGAGAAACCCTGGCTTATACACACACACACACACGCGCGCGCGCACACGCACACACACACACACACACACACACACACACACACACACTGATCGAATCCTGCTTGTGTCCAGAACATAGGCTTTGGCGTGTCAGTTAATTGCATTAGGACTGTCAGGTATGTAAGGGACAGATGAATATTTCAGTGGAACTGGTTTTACCTTGGAGAGTGATCTTCTGATAAAGGTATCATTTATAATTGGCAGAGCTAATCCCAGTGTAACAACAAACTAAACATTCTCCACACTTAGAGAGATTTATAATTTTGTTGATCAATACTTAAATTCATGAAGCGCAACACAGGTAAACTTCCTTAAACTTGGAGCTTCCAGGGATTTGGATCATCTTCTTGAATAGCTGCTAATGAACTAATTGTGGTGTTTGGCTTCTATTCCGTGTGTAATAATGCCTGTAAATTTTAGTTATTGGTAAATGCCCATTAATGACCAGTGCTTCATGATCATCAGCAAACCCATCTTGATGTCCAAGCTCAGCTACAAGCTCCCTGTGACCAGTACGTTTGGAAATGTGCTGCAGGAGACTGAATGTGGATAAAGGGCCCTTTCAGGGGCTGCCGCCAGCAGGGGAGGGGAATGAGACATCAGTTCTGGGCCCTTGCTCGACCAGATTTGTCCTACCAAAGTTTCCTTTTGATTCAAGTTTGAAAACCACTGGTATAAACTATTATGGTCAGCAGGGAACATCAGTGTGTGGAACACACTTTGGGAATCACTGGTCTAAGCACATGGTTTAAGCTTTAAGTTTTGCTTCTATTGTGAACTCATAGCTTAACTCCAGGTGGTTGTTATGGTTTGATACCCTATTTTCTCATTACGTGTTGTTTTTTTTTTTTGAAGCCACATCATTGCAGAATATCAGGTTTCTATTAAACATGATTTCTAATGCTTCACTTCAGTTTTATGTGTAATTTTATTGCATCCTACATTGGGTAGCAACATTTTTTTTCTATTGACACAGCTCCAATTTTACTATAGGAGACAATGAAAAAAAACAGGACTTTACGACTGCCATTGTTAGAAGGTGTAGACTGTCAAAAGAGGAATGTAAAAAATTTTGAAACTCCTGAGGGAGTTGCAATAAGCTGATCTCATTGTTTATCAATCTATTTTAAGGACATAAGCGGTCGGTTATTGAAGGTCTCTTCTAAATCCCTCACTATAAGGTTGTGGGTTTATAAAAAAAAAAATTTAATAGCTATTTCTGGCAATGCGCTTTGTCTCTCATTTGCTGAGGGTCTTAACTGTGTTTCTGCTGAAACAAACGTGTCTAATCGTGGGCAAGAGAACCACTTGATTGAATAATCAAGTTAGCAGGCTGGGGATATTAATAAAGTGCTCTTCTACGACTGTGCATTCTTTCCTCCTCTCTGCAAATGCCAGCTGTGCAATGCATGCTCGCTTTCCCCATTTGGCTCCGAGTCTTTGTCTGGAGTCACCTGTCATTCCCCAGTCACGCAAAGCCCTTGTTCTTTTTCGCTCATACCAACACATCAGTTGATAAGTTGCCTTCTTTCTTAGTCAGCCAATATCTTCAATTGCCTGTGTTTGGAGTAGGTTGTTAAACGCCTTGATTAATACCAATATCTGATATTCAAAGGAAGGTTGTGCAGATGAAAGATAAAGCTAGAAATAGGAACAAAGACTTTTAAAACATATTGGTAGAGAAAACAAGACAAATCCAGCTGGCATGTGTACCAGAAGTGCTTGCGTTAAAGCACAGTAGCTTTATAGGGTAGACTGAAACTGCCAACTTAGCATAACCCACCATGTTACAAGTAAATGAAGACAAGATTTTCTTAAAGGAAATTCAAAATTTCTACCGTGACTGCGTTGTCAAGGCAACAGTGTCCACGGAGCTCTTTATGTCCTCATTGTACTGCACCTACAGTTCGGATAGCTGCTGCTGGTGGTGCCTAGCTACAAATTTTTCATGAGAACCCTTAATTTCCATCAAGTATATATTTTTGTAAGAGTCATTAGTTAAGAAATATTACATGCAGTTTTGCTTTAGATGTGATTTAAAGAACTGGGTGCCTCTCTACAATTGGGTACCTTGTTAGCAGTAATGGACAGTAAATATACTTTACCTTAAATTTTCTTTTCTCAAATTTAAGTTAAAAATAACCTTAATGTCAGCCTGAATTTTCTGTTAGAATTAGAAGCCAGTTTCCAAACACCTAAGGGGTTCACAGGGCTGACAGCTCTTGGAGCTTCAGAATAAATTGATACCAGCAATTTACTCTTCACATTTTCCATTCTTTGTGGTGAATGGAGGTTAAGACCCATGGTCATGTCAGTGCTCCTTGTGCTACCTGGACCTCACTAATGATAGCTTTATTCCAACTCTGCTTTTCTTTCCCTTTTTTACCTTTGGTTTTTGTGTTTTTTTGTTTTGTTTTTGTTTTGTTTTGTTGGTAACTTTGATATTAATAGACAATTGAGTTCATTCTGATACCATAATCAGTTTCTAATTTTGTCTAAAGAGAATTTTAGAGGAATTCTCACCACCCCAAAACAATCAAAAGCTTTTTTTTTCATTTCTTTTTTCTTTTTCTTTTTAGATTTTATTTCTTTTTGGAGAGAGAGGGAACGGGAGGGAGAGAAGCATTGATGTGTGAGAGATACATTGATCGATTACCTTTCGCAGGCCCCCAACTGGGGACCCGGCCCGCAACCCAGGCAGGTGCCCTGACTGGGAATCAAACCGGCTACCTTTTGGTTTGCAAGTCAGCACTCAATCCGCTGAGCCACATCAGCTAGGAAAACAACCAAAAGCTATTAAAACATAGTTTGAACCTTGGAACCATTTTATGATCTTTGTTACTGTTTTTGACTCTTGGTAGTAAGTAAAATATTAATAATTTTTCCAGAGTCTACTAGAAAACAATACAAAGTGGCTTCCTTTCAGAAATTTCCAGGGAGGTTCAATGAGATTATCTCAGCAAAAGCAAGGTCAGGTAAAAGATACAACTTTCAGGCTGGCTATTCCTGGCTGAGACCTACGTCAGTTTTGTCGTTAGAGTTTGGTTCCATAGATGCGAACTATGCTTCATAAACACACAGTTTCTTTTTCTAAGTATTTGTATTCCCACTACATACAAGGTGGGGCAAATGTAGGTTTACAGTTCATATGGAAAATAATGCAATAATTAATAAATACTGTAAGAATAAACTCTGAGTTTCACATACTCACAACTGTAAACCTACTTTTGCCCAACCCTGGATACATATTAAATATATAATAGTCATTTCTCTGGTTATTTGCTGCTTTCAGACCACCCAAATAAGAGCGATCACGATTTGGCCTCTTTTTATAGGTGGACAGATTGAATGGAGCCCTTAGGCTAGTGGCTAAGTTGAAGGTCTCACAACAGAAATCAGTGAGAATCTCTCTGGTTTTGCCCTTAAATTCAGGGGCAAGTTTTCCTTGATGTTTCTTTTTAGTCTCTACCTTCTTTTTATTTTTTTTTAATCCAATCTAGCCTAAAGCTCTTTTGTACCCTAGCACTTTAATTCAAGTGCCTCTTTGTTTTCCCTGTTTTTATTAACCTATATTAGTGGTCTTGATTTCACTGGGGACTTGGATGGGCGTATCTTTAAGTAAAATTTAAAAATAAACCTTATTGTTCCTTCAGTCTTGGAGGTGGAACATTCCTAGGCCTATGTTGCTTGCTGACTGGTTGTGAGACCTTTGAAGAAGCTCTGGAAATGGCAGCTAAAGGCGACAGCACCAATGTTGATAAGCTGGTGAAGGACATTTACGGAGGAGACTATGAACGATTTGGCCTTCAAGGATCTGCTGTAGCATCAAGGTAGACACTAAGTAGCTAGGAGCAGTAGCAATTAAACACAAGGCAACCTCTCCACCCTGGCTATTCGTTTAGTTATTTTGAAAGGCCTTAACCCACCAGGTGCAACTATCTATGGGATTGGAGCTCTGATTTGGTCTCCTGCCCTTTACGAAGCACTGAGATATTTAGCTCTTGATGTTTGTGCTTAAAATAGGGCAGCTTTGAAAGAAGGTTCTGGAAAACTGCAAAAGTTTCCTGTTTCATTCTTGTCCAGATATCTAGAGGCATTAAAAAATTTTTTTCCCCATTAATAGCTATGCTATTTTCTTTCTATTAAGAAAAGAGCAGCCAACCATTCATACTGTAATCCTGTCTGCTTGTAAACCATGGCAGTGAAGTCAGGTCATTCGAGGTTGAACAGTTATTCATACAGCTTTCCACAGTACGGTGGTGGAAATGTGGGGTCTGCCTGAGGATGATGTTGAACACTCTCGCTAATATTTCCAACATAGCTTTGGCAACATGATGAGTAAGGAAAAGCGAGAGTCCATCAGCAAGGAAGACCTCGCCCGAGCCACACTGGTCACCATCACCAACAACATTGGTTCCATTGCGCGGATGTGTGCGTTGAACGAGGTAAGGCCTTAACCCAGGCAAAGCCGTGCGCCATGCATATCCATCACTTCTGCCGGTTAACTGTTGGCCCTTACAAAACTACCACCCTTGGGAAGCCTGACCTTTGTTGTAGTCACACCTCATAGAACTAGAAATGTGTGGTGGGGGAGGAGGAAGAATATGTGTTTTATTTTGAAGTAGGCACTGGATGGATGATAATGAATAAAATCATCTTACCGTGGAAGAAACACGATAAAACAACAGCCCATGCCTGAGCCTCTCGAACCATCATTATTACCATGTACCTGCTGACGTGTGAGGAAAAGCTCTGGGCACCCTTGCAAATATTTGTGTGTGGAGCATTCCACTGGCAATATTTGATATTCTCTCTGCTTTCAGCTTCTTTACAGTGTTGCCTTGTGGAATGGAGTTCAAGCAGCATTGTACAGGGCTATCAAAGCACAGAGAGCTTACTACAGCTAAGGCCAGCCGGGGCCCTCGGCACAAGAAGGGGCAGTGCTGGTCACAGACAAAGCGTTGGTAACATGTTTGAAATACTGTAAATTTCCTTCGGACAAAAATGGAACTCTTTCCTGAAATACAAGACATGTAAAGTGGACCGGCTCATACTGAGCAGTGTTGGAAAGACAAGAAAGGGGAGTTGGGCATGGAACAAGTAATAGGAAGAGTATTAAACGATCATGGTAGCATCAGTAATAGGTGTTTTTTAATATAATTTTTAACAGAAATATGACATACATACAGAGAAGGGTTCAAAGCATAAGTGTACAGCCTGATGAATTACCACATACACTCCTGTTTAGCCACCACTCAGATCAAGAAATAGAACATTACAGGTACTGCAGAAACCCTCCCTAATTCCTGCCTCGTTGAACAGGGGAGTGTCAGATAGGGTGTGAGGCAGCCTTTATGACAGGTGAGTGCCGGCCCTGCCTTTGAGTTCTGGGGTTATAAGAGAGACATCCTCCTTATCGAATAGAAAGTGTCACTGGCCTGTTGGTCAGGGCCATACTTTTTGTAAGTCCCCATTTCAGATGGAGATTAAATGCGAAGCTGACACTCAGATGAAAGAATGTATTCCAGAGACATACTTTTTCAAAGTCCACTTCAGTCATGGGAGTCACTGGAACAAGAGAATTTAACTTTTTGACATTAATCTTTAAAGAGAGTTTTTCCAAGTAACCAAGCAAGCCCTAAGACTAGTATGTGTGTAGTGGGCTGTACTCACGGACTCTCAAAGGTCAGTTCAGTGGGGACAGTGCAATAGTTGCCCTTTCCCCTGCTTTCCACAGAGCTTGAATGAGCCAGCCGGTTTGTTTTTATAGGTATCATAATCACTATAGAGGGAGGACAAATGATTTTATCTTTAACTTTTGATTTCAGTTTCAGTACCATTTATTTTATAACCTTAGCAAAAGTGTCTGTTGGAGAGTGTTCTGCAATAATTTGAGTAGCTATTTTAGAGATTTCTGTGGAGTTGAATGAGTGAGAGGAATCACGGATCACCTCAGGCAAAAGCTCTGTTAGTGGGAGCCCTGCCAGCGCAGGCTGCCTGTGGACATGCCAGGGACTGGCAACACCATTTAAACACCATGTGTCCCCGAGACCTGTGATGCAAGTTCTTCAGTCATGGCTTTGCTCCCTGGAGTCACTGATTGGAGAATCTTTGATTTGAACCACAAGCACTAAACCTAAAATACTTTTGCTCTGCCTCTTGGAATATTCGGAAATGCTTCTCCATCAGCTAAAAATGTTTTTATTCACTTTATTGAAGTGAATAATGCAAACACGTAATACGGAGTTCTGAAGACACCAGAAGGGTATAGGGAAGTGAGTCACCATGTCCACAGCTGGCCCTCAATGTTAACCTCATTAGAGGTGGCCATTGGTTTTAGATTTTTTTTGTTTTTACTCTATATTGTATGCAATCTAGGGTAAACATATCCTTTCAAAGGTAGCAAACTACATAACATTCTTCTTTTTAACAACAGTTTTATTGAGATATAGTCACACACCAAGCCATTCACCTTCTACATCCTGTTCTGTATCTTGCTTTGGTAGTTTATCAGACTTTTAGTATGAAATTGGTGAACATACAGAGAGAGAGAGGAGGACAAAGAATCCTCACGTAGCCATCAACTGAGTCTGGCAACTATGAAGACTTTGCCATATAGGCTTCATCGATCTCTTTTTTTCTTGCTCCTCCTCTCTTTTTTGCTAAAACATTAGGAAGCAAATCCCAGACATTATCAGTCTACCCTACATACTTTAATGTGCACTTTGGGAAACCTTCCCTCGTAGTTTTTTATGTGATAATACATCTTGAGATTATTCATATAGATATATTTAGAATTGCTTTATTTTTAATGGCCATACAGTATCCTAACATGTAGAATATGCTATTCTAGGCTTGTTCATTTTCCTAATGATATTTAGGTTTTTCTAGACCTTGCTATTATTTTTTTAAAAATCGATTTTGTATATGTACACACATACACATGTGCACCATTTTGCATACATAGAATTATACCTATAGGATAACTTCCTAGAGGGGAAATTGCTGAGTCAAGGATGTGTTGATTGTAATTTTGACAGATATAGTTCTAATTAATTTCCCACCAAGAGAGTATAAGTTTCTCCACGTAGGGTTATCAAACCTTTTTATTTTTTTCAATCTAATGCATAAGAAATGCTACCTTATTTTGGTTTTAATTTGTGTCTTATTATAAGTAAGGCTGAGTATTTTTTATCTATTTAATAGCCATGAGTATTTCTCCTTTTGTGTGTATGTGAACTATCAATCTCAATACTGTTTATGCATTTTTCTATTGAATTGTTGATCTTTTTCTTATTGATTTGTAGGTAAATAATACATTTTATGTTATATGTACTGAAAACATTTTCTGATAATTGCTTTCCGTTTGGATTTGTTCATGGGTTCCCTGGAATAAATATTTGATTTTTTAAAAGTAAATATATGTTTTTTTAAATGGATTCTGAGTATTATAATGTTTCTACTTCAACAATATTTTTAAGAAGAATCCTCCCATGTTTTATTCCAGTATCTTTTTTCTTTTCTCTCTTTTTTAATTTAACATTTATGTTTTTCACCTACCCGGGATTTGTTTGAAATTACGAATGTCCATCAGCTTTTACTGTCACCTCTGTTACTCCTTTCGCTTTCTACCTGAGTAAAGCAGGACTGGGGTTTTGAACAAGTCCTACCTTAGATTCCCTTATTTTGGGGGAAAGGGTGAAACTCCCAAATTTAATTAAATTCCTCTTTAATCCAAGTTTCTTTCTTTGAGTGTTTTTTGCTGCCTCTCAGTCTGGGTGGTTTGTGGCTACAGTTCTTATTTGTGGAAATTTATTAATACAGCCTCCCACCCTTCTACCCATGGAAATTTTTCATAGTGGTTAATGGGTTGATGAACATGCCTTATGATAATTTGAGATAATTAGAAGGTGATGTTCCCAAACCCTGTTACTCTTGATAGACTGAACAGAAAATAACGCCAACTTCTAAGGCTCTCTCCCCCTTCATATGAGTGACCATAGCAACCGGCTCTGTGAGTGGGGCGCAGCCTCCGTGTGATAGACACGCTCTGTGCTGTGTGGTGTTCAGAATATAAGTCTGTATCTATGACAACAAAAATATAAATGTATTTTTTGTTACTATATTGTAACCCACGTATTGACCAAACAGGATATGCCACCACATACTCTAAAGGTAGAGAATATTGTTTCTTTTTGTTCCCAGTGTTTGGCACAGAGCAAACTGGACCAATGCATTAGGAATAACCCATACCATGGCCATGTTATTTATGAGTTGGTTATAATGATATTTTATAGTCCGAAGTTTGGGGGATCAAAGAAATGCACAAGCAAATTTAGCTGAACTTAAACTCCAGTTTCAATTTTATATATGAATGTTAGGAGCTGAGTTTCATATCAGCCTTAAGGCAACCTAACAAAATACCTGCAGATAAACCCAAGGTCAGTCTCTGCCTCCTCCACTCAAAACCTCTTCCTCTTGTTCCTGTGGAATGCACTGTGAGGTTTGCTCAACTTCATCTGGGAAGTACCAAAATCCGCGTTTAGTAGAAAAATTTACTTTGCAAGGTTCTGGGAGTGCAGTGATGTATGGAACATTGGGACATTGGGTCTTTGCTGAATGCCATTTTTTATGCCATGGTTCAATTATATTTTGTTTGTTTGTTCTTTTCTTTTCCAGAATATTGACAGAGTTGTGTTTGTTGGGAATTTTCTCAGAATCAATATGGTCTCCATGAAGCTACTAGCATATGCCATGGATTTTTGGTCCAAAGGACAGCTAAAAGCTCTGTTTTTGGAACATGAGGTAAGTTGAACTTACATGGACTTACTTGTACTAGGTGGAAGTGTTTTGGTTTCTCCAGCATACGAGTGTGTCCCTTAGTTTGCATTTGTTATGCGGAGGATAAGGAAGAACAATATCTAAAATGGAAGCTCTCTATCCAACAATCAGGGCTGGTAATCGGTTAATTAAGAAAAAATCAGTTAAAATGCATAGTCATTAAAAAATATCTCCCTACTCTAACCATGTCATTTTAACACAAATGTATAGCTCTTCGTTCACTCACCAGTTTTTTTGATGTCGGACCAAGGCCTGTTTTTGAGCATGAGTTCTGCTGATTGGAACTCGGCAGTTGCCTTGTTTTTCATAATTTTTTTCATATTATTCACCTTTTTTGATTTCTGGTTTGTTTCTTTAAAGTGGATCAAGAAGTTAAAGGTACTTATAAAGCAATTTGGTTGTAGAATTGTAGAGTTTTCCCTCAATCTTTCACATGTGGCACCCACCTGAAGAGCAAAGTTTGTGACTACCTTTTTTAATCTTCATTTTGTTTTGGTTCCAGTTTTGTTAAGATATAATAGACATAAAAGAACTCATGGATGTAGATAAACAGTACAGTGATTGCTGAGGGGAGGAGTCTGTAAGGGGACTGAATGGTAATGGAAAAAAAATACAATAAAGATTAAGAAAAGATATAATTGACATACAACATTGTATAAATTTTAGGCATAAAACAAAGATTTGATATATGTATATATTACAAAATGATTACCACAGGAAGTTTAGTTATTCATCACCACACATTGTTACAAAGATTATTTTTCCTTGTGATGAGTATTTTTAAGATTTACTCTCTTTGCCGCCTTTAGTATTAACTACCTTTTTCAATGTTTTTCAAGAATTTAACTGGATTTTTATAGAAGTGACCATTTTATACTCTATTAGTTGAGTTGATATATAATTAAATGAAATTATTACGCTAACAATTACACTGTCATAAGCACATTTAAGGATAAACACAACTGACTTTTGGCACACAGATAACTGGTGAGAACAGAAGCATTTAGGCTGATAAGAGGATTGTGGCCTGATTGACTGGTGTACCTGGACATCAGCCAGCCTGTTTACAGAGGAAATTGAGAGCGTCGGTTAATTCAAGTCCCTTACATCGAGTTTATACACTAGTGCACGTCAGAGGTTTCTGAGAGTGAGTGAGGGCCCCCCCTTCTTGACACCTTCTCTATCCCTGCCTTTAAATTCAGTACTGTAGAGAGCAACTATTTATCACAGGAGGTGCCTAATCACTTGGGGATATTGCAGCAGAAAAAATGGTGAGGGAACTGTTATCATAAATTTCAATTGTAATGAATAACTACTGTGGCATTTTTCTCATCACCAAACTGAATTATTTATTTGAAAAGTTGCTGATGGATTTGTAAGTTATTTAGAGTTCTCTAAGCCCATTTTGTTTTCATTAAAGCATAAAACAATAGGAACTTAACTACTAAATAGTTAAGGTCTGATGATAGAAATTAATACTAAAGAAAGCCTTTTTTCTTTCTTTTTTTTTAAAGCAAGTTTAAGGCATGAAACAATATAACTTCTTTGGGGTGAGGGGAATGGAGTTCCATAATTTTCACTTTCCCTCCTCCAAGTAGTGCAGCTCCCTTTTTATCTGCTGATTTATTGATTTTCCGCATAAGATTTTATTTGAAAAAGAAAAAACCACCTCAGCTTTAAAAAAATAATTAAAATGAAAAATGAAAACCACTGTTCTAGTCCAGCTAGGGTTGCCATATTTAGTGATTAAAAATATGGGACATACTTATTTTATATGCCATTTATCTACCTTTTATCTGGCAACCCTAAGTCCTGATTCTCTTGTATTATCCTAATTTGATGCCTGTGTTGGTGGCCAGAACTGTTTCGTGCCTGGGGCACATTAACAAAAAAAGAAAGAAAGAAAGAATTGTAATACTAACAATACACGGCATTTCTGTAGCACGCATAGTGTGCCATTTTTGTAAGCACTTTACATCAGTTAACTTATTTAATATGTATACACAAATCCATATCCAATAAATTTTATTATTATTCCACCATGTTTCATGGCAGAGTAAAGGTGTTAAATTTCTCTTAACTACGTCATTAGGGGGCAGCATTCCTAGAGTTATTAAAAACAAGAGGTATTTGGCTAAGTTCAGAGACAGTTACACAGTTTTCCCATTGTTTTTGTAGGGTTACTTTGGAGCTGTTGGGGCACTGTTGGAACTGTTCAAAATGACTGATGACCAGTAGAGATGAGCCATAGATGGGGCGGAGACCTGAGAACTGCTGCTGGAGAAGGTGGAAGCCGCTGTGGGATGGAAGCCAAGCCATTCATGGCAGATGCACCTGCTAGATTTGTAAATAACTTAAAATCCTTCTAGCTGATCTTTTACTCCTGAGTTTTGAGCTTATGATTCAAAATGGGAAATACAAGAGTTTTTTCTGTATACTGTATTTTTAAGAAAAAACAACATTTTGTGCAGCGTGGCCAAACCTACCAATTTTATGCATTAACTTTGAAAAGTTGTATGATGTTTAAGAAGGACCTGAAATTTAAGTGCTGTTTATACTTCTTCTGGGGTTTACTGATCAGTGTGGTAATTTTAAATTCGTTTAGTAATTACTCTAGGAGATTTTACCTTTACTTATATTTTTCATGACGTTTCATGATTTGCTGTTGGTTTCAAATGAAACTACAAATCTAGCATGTTTTACTGTGAACACTATTTTGTTTGTTTGTTTATCTTTTATTGTCTTGTTTTTTTCTGTTTGAATGTCTTACGAAAAAAGAGTCTTCCCCCCTGTTTCTGTCCTCGGATGACTCCCCTTTGCCACCACACCTTCTGTTACTGTAATTGTTTATATTAATCAAGGTGCTGTCCAACTCAATACAAAGTTAACCATGAGACCTAAGGCTCTCAAAAGTGCCCTCGAAGGGGAAACTCTGAAAGTGTTCATGAATTTAAGGAGTCTGGCAAAAGTTGAAAATTATATGCAGTTTTGTCATATTCCTGAATATGTCCTATGATAAAATGTCCTCATCCATGCACAACATATGACTGGCAGCAAATCCTTGTGCGAGACATTGACATTTACAGGACAAAGTCTCCCAGAAGATTAACTGTTCACATTGGGAGATTTAGGTTAAGTCGTGGATTGAGGTGTCAGGTAGTAACACCTTTTTGTTTTGTACATGTATATACCTAGGAGCTTTGTAACAAGTCATCTTAAATAATAATAAAGTTTTTTCATTTGAAATATTTTGAACTAAAAACTGTGTTTCAATCCGAGTTTCTAAAATTAAAAAAAAAATGATGATACTGATATGTATTTTTTCTTTTTAAAAGATATCATTGGGACCGATGGGTAACTTTCAAATGTGAATCTTAGATGAACATTGAAACACATGCGACCTAACAATTAAAAACAAAGTAATAGTTTGAATTGAGCATATTGTCGAAAGGGATTTGCAAGGGCATTGCTCCATGATGAAGCTTTCCTCCTCTGCCTTCTGAGCACCACCTTTAATTTCCGTATCATCGAGTCTCGAAGTTGATGTTAATTGAAGTATTCACTTGTCTGGTTGAAATAAAGCCTGTTTCTGTTGTGATTTTTTTTTAGTGTATATGTTGTTTTCATTTCCTAATCTTCATGTTCATATTATCTGCTTTTGTACCATAAAATGAATGTGTCTTGTATTTTTGCTTGCATTTCATAATTTGAAGCTGTCACATAAGTATGGTAAAGTCCGAAACACTGTGCCTTCAACTGAAACGATAGCTCTATGCGGGAATTTTTTAAAAAATAGCTTTCTTATTCTTTTATAAATAACTCCTTATTCCCAAAATATCACTACTATATTTGTTAACCCCAAAAGAGTTTTAGGATTTGGCCATCACGAATACATTTTATCAACTTCCACCAGGCTTTAACAGATTCAAACCACTAAGATGTTCTTGAAAAAGGCAGGTGTAAATATCTACATATTACCTATGATAGTGCCTTTTAAAATTGTTCTTTTCTACCATTCCTGCACTTGTCTGTCAGGGAATAGCACACCGTGGATCATGGTTCTGCAAAAGAAATCAGGGCAAATTGGTGTGATTAAATAATTTTGCTACTTCTCTGGAATCACTTGATCTGTCATTAGCAATGTTTCAAACATTGATTTAGCTAAGGAAATAAAATATTCTGTTATACAAATATCAGTTAAATGTTGCGTACATAGAGCCAGCCTCTTTTTTACGATGAGGGACTTGTAGCCTGAGGATTTTTACACTTACTTGAATTACAGACACTTTCCTTTGTCTCAACATCATGAGGAAACTTGGGACGAATGAAGAAATTTTATCTTGAACCGTATGAAGTCAGGACTGTCAGGTGGTCTAGAGCATGGCCTCTGATCTCAAGACAGCTTCAGCTGGGATCCCGCTCAGTCACTGACTAGCCCTGCAGGCAAGTGGCTGGCCCTCTCACTAAACCCTGGTTTCCTCCCTCATAAAATGGAGCAAATAATAGGTTTTACCTCCATATTTAGAGAGATTAGCACAAGGGCTGACACATAATAAATGCTTCATTAATGTTAGCTATACAGAAAAGAAAATAGATGTTTTAAACTATGCATTAAATCAGTGATTTTTAGTCTTCTGGAATGTGAGGAACTCTTTTTTTTTTTTTTTTAAGATTTTATTTACTTTTAGGAAGAGGGGAAGGGAGTGAGAAAGAGGGAGAGAAACATCAATGGACAGTTGCCTCTCACACACCCTCTACTGAGGGCCTGGCCTGCAACCCAGACATGTGTCCTAACTGGGAAACGAACCTGTGACCTTTTGGTTCGTGGGCCGGTGCTCAATCCACTGAACCACACCAGCCAGGGCTTGGAATGTGGGGAACTTATTTTAGCACAGAGGTACTTCACAGGTCTCCATATCTTAGTACATACCTACAGCCCTCAGCCACAATTCCAAATCCCAAACTCTTCAAATTTATCTTGATAACTCACTTCACAGAAAAAGTTACTGGAGCATTATTTATCACTTTGTAGAACTCTTCACACATTTCGTTGCAAAACTATTAATGTATTTGATTAGACAGAACTGCCTCAGACACTGCAAGGGGTGTTAAGTAGTGAAGAATTCTAGACTTTGAAGTACATCTGGTCCCAAGAGTTTCCAATAAGCAGATTGTGGAAATATAGTTGTATTCTTCATTTTATGTGGTATGCATGGATTCAGAGGGCCTTTGTTGGGAACTGTGCTTACAGGTAACTTATACTTGACATCATTCAGTCACACAAGGAGTATTAAGAAGTTACTTTGTGCCAGAAAGGAATTAGGAAACTAGGATACGGTCCCTGCTGTCCAGCAAGGGGAGGGCAGAAGTCCTAAGCCAATGCGATAATAAAAAAGTATCCCAAGTGTCATTTACTCATTCATTCACAAATATTTACAGCAGTGAACAAAACAAAGACCCATCCTCACAGAGGTTACATTCTAGAAGACAGATACATTAATAATTATATAATAAAATATAAGATCAGTACTACAAAGAAAAAGTAAGGTGAGAGGCTAGAGGTGGGGTAGAGGGGGTAATTCTGTTAGAAAATGAGAAAGGAAGAAACTTTTTTGGTTAGCGTGATCAAAGACAGCATCTCTTAGAGGTGACATTTGAGTGCATTTGAACGGAGTAGGGGACACACCATGTAAACTCCTGGCAGCAAAAGGTTTACTCCTGGCACATGAGAATGGGGGTGTGGAGGAGCCGCAAGGAGGCCAGTGTGCCTGGACAAAGCAAAGGGAAGAACAGTGGGAAATGCGGTTTTAGGCCCAACCATGGAAGAGGTCCTATAGGAAGAATGTAAGTGAGGGTGGAAGGCTGCGTTCGAACGCGGGATTGGTTGCTTCTTGGAGGAGGGGACCAGAAAAGATTTCAGTCTTAACCAACCTGTAGAAACCATGGAGCGGCCCAGGAGGGGTGGGCTTCCCAAGCAGAGAGGAGGGTGAGTGAAGCATTGTGAGAACAAACAGCCCGGCTTATTCAGGAAACTGGACACTGCATCAGCTGGAGCCTAGTGAGCGAGAGAGAAACCAGATACTGGGAGAGGAAACCAAATAGATTATGGAGGGTCTCATATTCCATGATGAAGATTTTGGTCTTTTCTGTAGTCATTGTGGAGCCATCAAAGAGTTCCAGGTAAAGTGAAACTAGAATTAATCTAGCTCAAAACTGATACTTGAGCAAAATGTCCTATTGAGGTCAACTTAGTAAACCAGTTACTGTGCTTTTGAATACATAGCACACTCCATTATCATGTTTACTTTATTTCCTCTGTTGTGCCAAATCTGCTTAGTGGACCATGTTTCACTGTAACTAAGGTAGTTACATAAACTCTTGAGAATTTTCCCACAGGACAAAGGCTGCTAAAAACTACAACTCTATTATGAATCTATCCAGTGTGTAGAAAGGTTTCAACACCAGTGAGCACCATAGACTCCGCTACCCGTGAGAACTGTTTGGAAAGAAGGCACTTTTCCTTCTGGTGATCAGAAAGAAGATGACCTCAAATTTGTGAGAAAGATTTAATTAACGCACATTTTCTACTGTGTCTACCTGGTACTCATTCATTCACTCTTTATGTATTTAATTTTGACTGTAAGCCTATGATTTGGGAGGCACTGGGTAACATTTAGGATCCATTCCATTGTGAATAAGACAGCACATTTCCTGCTTTCATTGGGCTTACCTCCTCACGAGGGAGATAGACTTTAGGTACATAAACCAATAAGTAAACACCAAAATAAAAGGTAGCGATAGAAGCTCTAAAGGAAAGAAACAGGGTGATGTGATAGAGAGGAAGAAGAAGGACTTTCTTACCTGGGCACGTGATACTACTATGAATAAGTTATGGCCTTGGCTATTGAGGAGTGACAGTTAAGTTCACCTTGTTTTCATTTTCATTTAATGAAAATGAAACAAGTTTTGGGGAAACAATTTGATAACTAATTTCTTTTTATTTTACTTAGAATAATTTAGTTTGTATATGCATTTAAAATTATATATCACATGAAATGTGAATTTAGTAATGCATTTTTTACTATTCATTTTATGAAACAATAGTATCTGAACCAGTCACTTGACTCTTCGTTGTGCATGTCTTTGTCATGATCAGAGCCATTTAGTAGTTTCCAGAGCACACTAAGCTTGACACACCACACTTTTGAATCCAAGTATGATATTGACACTGGATTGGATTCTTTTTAACCAAGCCACAAGCACCTACTCTTATAATGAGCTCTGTTATTTGTTTCATTTCCCAAAAGGTGTATATTGGTGATGCCACAGTGTAACCATTTATGTGGAGCCTTTTTTAAAAGGCTAGTTTACAAGTACTCATCACTAGCAATACAGAAATAACAGAAAATTTGCATTAAAACTCTTTGCCTCTTTTTATACTCACTCTATAAAGTAAACCCTAAATATTCCAAACTAGAATTAATTGATATTTCAGTTAATGTCACCAAACAATTCTTAAACAGTCCTCAATGAGAGTTCATCGTTTTTAAAAAAGTATTAAAAAAAAATTTCAACAACTTTTATATGCACATAATCTATGAAGTCAAATAGTTCCACAAGACTATGAAAAATAGCAGTATCCATGTTTTCTTTTCTTGTTTAATTTCATCATTTTGAGCATAGCAGCTTCCCAGAAAAGGGTAAGATGAGGAGGGAAAATCTTTTTGAGTACTTGCATGTCTAAAAACTTCTAAAAATACTTTATTCCACCCTCATACCCAATTAATAGTTTAGCAAAGTGTAGAATTTTAGAATAGATATTATTTTTCTTCAGGATTCTGAAGGCATAGCTTTATTATCGCCGAGCTTCCCATGTTGTGAGAAAGCTCACACTACTCTGGCTCCTGATCCTTATATGTGAGCGACTGCCCTCCCTCCTCTTTCCTGGAAGCTTTTAGAAACTTTTCAACTTCCTGTTTCAGCTCCAACATGTATTCTCAACACTATACCCTGTCAACAACTGTGTCCAATGTTGATCAATCCAGGACTCTCTATTTTTACACTTTACATTTTGGCAGTTACTGCCAAACTGCCCTTCCAAAAAGCATGAGTATACACACTGTAAATATTAATAGTGCCTATTTTCCTACCTACTTACCTAAACTAAATATTATCAATTCTTTTATCGTTGCCAATCTTATGGATGAAAAATGCCTCGTTTTAATATAAATAACAATTCTTTAAGATCTTCCTATTCCTGATGTTTTGATTCTAATGTTGGCCATTAAAATGAATTTGTTGGATCAAAGGAGAAGCTGCCTCGCAGTGTTTGGGAAGGCCATGCAGTTGAAAGAGTTAGCAGCAGCTCTGTGATCTGCTCTGACGCCTGGCTTTCAGGTTATCTGTGTGACCTTGGGTTGAATTTCTTAATCTCTGAAAGCTTCAGTTAGCTCACCTATAAAAAGGGGATAAAATCAGTTCTTCCCTCATATGAGTGTGAGGATTAAATGATAATGTAAAGAGCTGAGAACTGTGCCTGGCCTAGGTGCTTAGTAAAAGTGGGTGACAGGCAACCCCCAGAGAGAGGAAGCCGCCATTCACACTCCCTCTGCCTTTGCCTCTGAGAGTTAGAGCTGTGACCTGCATGTTGCCCTTTGCAAATGCTACTTGGTTTTTTTCATGTATGATTAATTATTCTCTTTTCATGCAAGATCTGTAGTTATAAAAATGTGTTAAGTACATTTAATTTTCAAAATGCCCCAAGTATTAGCAGTTTTATGCTATTAGTATTGTTATGAACTAGGAAAATAGGTAGTATTATTTCTACAGTTGAGGAAACCAAGACAGACAAAGCCAAAACAACTTCTCTGGTTAAGAGTAAGTGGCAGGTTTTGGATAAAAATTTACATTTTAAAATATAGAAGTGCCAAAGTGTCATTTTATTCCAGGTAAACTAGCATGGTATAATCCAGTAACACCTACTTTAATAAGTAAATATGGGTGAATTATAATCGAGATATCAATTGTTCATAGATAAACACTTCATTCCTAAAATGTCTAATGGTTTTTGAAAACTGTGCAAAATAATTAAAATGCTTTCCTTATAAATGTATTGGAATTCATATTAGTAATAATATGAATTATTACTCTGCAAAGTAATAAACTAAGCTTCCATTACATTTGTATTATAAAAAAGGCAAATCAACCTAATTTGTACCATTGTGTAATAGTGAGGATTGATCCTTAAAAATCTCAAGAGTCTCTTATAATATGAAACTTTCTGAAAACTACCTAAAAGAATTTAGGTAAGAATATATCAGCAAATCTGAGGGTACTATTGCTTTTAAATCTAGAGAACATAATAACATAGCTCCAAATTATATGAAGCAAAAATGAATAGAATTGAAGTGAGAAATAGAAAATTCAACAACAGTTGGAGATTGTAATACCTTGTTTTCCATAGAGGTAGAATATCAGAGGAAACATAAGACTTGAACAGCACTGTAAACCAACTAGACCTAACAGACATCTGTAAAGCATTTCACCCAATGGCAGCAGAATGTGTCTTCTCAAATGTACGTGGAGCATTGTCCAGGAAAGAAAATATGCTAGGCCATAAAAAAGCCTCAATGAGTTTAAAAGAATTGAAATCAGATGAGTTATATTCTCCATTGACAATGGAATTAAGTTGCATAACAGTAACAAAAGAAATTTGGGAAATTGACAATTAGGTAAAAATTAAACAATACACTCCTAAATAATCAGTGTGTCAAAGAAGAAATTACAAAGAAAATCAGAAAATACCTTGAAATTAATGAAAATGATAATATAACATGCTAAACTTTACTGGATACAGCTAAAGCAGTACTTTAGAGGAAATTTATAGCTGTAAATATTGTTTGGTCATAAAGAGGAATGAAGTTTTGATACCTATTGCAACATGGATGAACCTTGAAAATATTGTGCTAAGTGAAAGAAACCAGTCACAAAAAACAACATATTGTATGATTCCATTTATATAAAATGTCCAGATTGGGCACATCTATAGAGACAGAAAATAGATCAGTGGTTTTCTAGTGCTGGAGATTTGGAGAAATGAAGGATTACTGCTAAAAAGTATGAGCATGTTTATTTTTTGGGTGATAAAAATGTTCTAAAATTGACTGAGATGATGGCTGTACAACTCAGTTCAAAATCATTGAAATATATACTTTATGTGAATGGTATGTGAATTATATTTCAATAAAGCTGATTTTCAAATGCAAGTTAATTTGAAGATTGAAAAAATTCTTTGAATATAGTGCAAAAGTCAAATGATGTATGTTAATTGGATGGGTGTTTTTTTTTTTACAAACTTAACATACCATTTTCAATTTTGTAAAATATTCTACTTGTTTTTGATTTTCCACCTTCTTTCCTTGAGCTTTCCTTAAATGATCGCATTATTAGACACAACGACCAAGTACATTTAGTCAATTTGTGTGGTTGAAAATTGATGTGGTTACAGTAGGGACGCTATGATCTAAAAGACCCTCCAGTTGTCTACGTTTTCCTTTGTTTAACAAATGGATTTCTTTTTTCATTTTTGCAGTTATAGTTTACGAAGAATTTTAAATTTTCCCTTAGGTTATAAAGCAACTAGAAAAAAATAGACTTTTTAAATATGAAGCTTCTCTCTTCTCTTCCTCCCCTACACTCAGTTCATGACATTTTCTGCTATTTTAACCAGGTTTGGCATCTGAAGAATTTATACCATTTGGCTGCCCATGACATGGCTAACGAATTATGTCTATTTTAGCATGTTCCTTTAGTGAAGCAGGTGGTACATGTCTTCTTGTGTATCTTTAAAAGATACTTAAATTTTAAAATAATGGTTTTCCATGAACTACTCAAGTTTATTTACCCTGACAAAGTGATTTTTTTAATAGTATGTTCTCAGACTATGTTTTCTAGCATTTATGTTGTGTGTGCCTGTTTGCCTGTTCATGCAGACGTGCTGTATTAGGGAAGAGAGAGACCCTGAGTTAATCCTGCAAGTAATGGATCTAGACAGTTTCTATGAAAACCATAATTTAGGCAGAGTATATTTTTAAATTTAATACTTGAATCATTTGTCAAATGTCACTTTGCTTTAAATATAGGCCAAGGATGTTTTTGCATTAAGCTTCATAATTGTGTGGGTTGAAATTAGGCAAGTTAAATGCAGTTGAGTTTTAAGCAGGAATATATTAAAGCATTGTCCTTTGGGGGCTGATTACTATTTATATTGGATTCACTAATTTTAAAAGCAGTCACTCTTGTCTGTCTGTTCACGGGCCAGCATCAATACTGAGTTTCTCAAGTAGTTATTTATGCAATGTTTAGACAAGCAAAGTGAAATGGAGAAGGGAAACAATTATCTGTAGATCCTACCCACACAGCTCTCAGTAAATGTGGAGAAAATGGTTTGGTTGTCCAGAACAATTGCGTTTTGTCAGCTCTACCCTGAACATTTAGTTAATTACACAGTTCTTCCCATTCTTTAGCCTGTGCTTCCACAGGTCACGTCTGACCTCAGCTGTCAGTGGCAGTCATGGCTGTGGTCATTAATTAACTGTGAGGACTGTCTCAGCAAAATCAAGCTGTCAGGATCCCTGTCCATTACAAAACTTGGTCTTAGAGAACCTTAAGGATTATTTTATCTGTTTTAGTGGCCGCAGAGAAGAACATTAGCAAGATATAACCTCACTTGGATGTAAGCAAGTAATCTTTTTAAAAGTGCATATGGCATTAAGATTTGTTTTTAAAAATAAATCCCTCACCAACTTTGCCTAGTTTTTGGATGCCAAGCAAATTCTAAAAACACTAGCATGGAATATTAAGGTGCAGGGATTTATTAACTCAATATATAATATTAGCTATTGATCAGTTAAGACTCATGTTGTAATGTCAGCCGCAAAAGAGACCTAGGAGGCAACAGCAGTCTTACATTTCAGCTCTAAAGGAATTAATTTCGATCACTCAAGTGATAGGTTGCAAAACTATGTTAAAAGTCTTGCCCAAAGCAAGGTTACCAAGGATGAGAAGTGGAAAATACACTTTTGCTATTATTCTAATTTTTAAATTCCTAAATAAATGCTAAACCACTGTTTAGGGAATATCAGCTAGGAAGGTGCCAAATTATTAGCCTGCTTTGAACTCTCAGAAGTTTTGACCTGGCACTGGATGAAGAGAGAGAGCTTGGAATAGATACGGCCTTTGACATCCTTCCAAGCCCGAGTCTCTGTGGTTCTAATAATTAGACATTGAGCCTGCCCTTTACAACATCCCTGTATGGAAATAAGGGGTGTTTACACAAAAAAGAATTCATAACAATGACAGCCCTGATGGGTTAAGACTTTCATGTGCTTGGCACTCTGTGTGTATGTTAAGTAACCGTCCTTAATCTGCAAGACAGTGAGTGAGGTGGGGATTCCTATCTACATTTTACAGGAGAAAAGACTGAGGCTGGGAGAGGTGAGGAACCTGCTCATGATCACCTACCTGAAATGACACCTGAAATGGCCCTCTGAGGAAAGTCAAAGCTTCTTTGGGTTCATTTGATCCAGATGTTTTCTTCCAATCCCCAAAAGGGATAGTGTAGAGAGGCAGTATCTGACTGGGTAACTATGGCTCCTAGTGTTCGTCTCATTGAAATTTCTTCAAGATTTCACACTGGCTGATCTGAGCTTCTAGCTCAAGTGCCTTCCTTCTTTGTTATTCGATTAATGTTAACATTCTTCCATTTGGCCTTTTCTCTTTTTACCTTCCTCACCTTCCACCACTCTTCACAAACACTGATGCTAGACTTGTACCCTCCAGAGTACACATAAAACAGCAAACAAAAATCTGATTGGCTAAACCTATTTGTTTAAACTAACATATGTTTCATCTTGTCCAGGAAAAAATACTGGAGTGTACAAAACACTGACTTGTCACAGCGAAGATACATGCCAAAATTATTTTTGACAAATAGAATGATTATTGATTTCTGTATCAATTTTCTCTATTATGATTTGAGATAAACACTTTCTATTTTACTCAATAACTTGTATGTGTTAGTTGTGATGTTACTTTTAAAATTTTATATTTCAGCCCTGGTTGGGGTGGCTCAGTGGATTGAGTGCCGGCCTGTGAACCAAAGGGTCACCGGTTTGATTCCTAGTCAGGGCGCATGCCTGGGTTGCAGGCCAGGTCCCCAGCTGAGGGCACACGAGAGGCAACTACATATTGATGTTTCTCTCCCTCTCTTTCTCCCTTCCTTCCCCCTCTCTAAAAATAAATAAATAAAAATCTTTAAGAAAAAAAATTTTATATTTCTTATGAAACCAGTTCATCTTGATTTCTTTTACTAATCTTTCAATTATTAAATTTTGGGAGATAGGTATTTGGAAATTATGGTATTAGGCTTTCAGTGTTTCTCATTATATTTAAAATTTTTAGTGGTGATGCAATTTTTAATTTCAGCAAGTAAACTTCTTTTTAACAGCTAATTAATTTTTTGGCCTAACATTTTGCTTGATTATACTTTATATTACAATTTAGAAGAGCTTGTCTTCTAAATTCATTGGTTAAAAAGGAAATTTTATTGAATTATTTTCATTCCTGTTCCATCATTTTGTCCCTACAAATGATGTAGATCAAAGATGGTTTAAAAAAAAATAGAATCCTATATTCTCAGTAACTTAGCCCAGAACAATTGCTTAAGTAATCGTAGCATTGCAGATGTCAGATGGCTTTAATTGAAAAAGATGCTCATCATCCACGTATCTTTTTAAAACTTTAAAAAGCTTATTTTTAATTATAGTTGATATATAGTATTATATTCATTTATCCCTTATGAAATGTAATACAGGGTATCTTTTTAAAAATAGTTCATTTTTAATTGTATTTTTGTCAATAATACAGAGTATCTTAAAGTGTGGTGTAGACCAACATGCCTCAGAATAAGTTTCCTTAAAATGACTATGCGGGGACCCAGACCTTCAGAATCAGAATTTCTGGGAGTGGGGTCCCAGAATGCATTTTAAAAAATATCCCCAGATGATCCTTACATACTTATATTTGAGAACTTAAAGGTTATATTACTACCAACATTAAAAACCATATCCATTTCTCAAAAAATTAAGACTAGAGTTGCCATACTGCTCAGCAATCCCTCTTCTTGAAATCTAAGGGAAAAATACGGAAACACTAATTCATGAAGGTCTGTGCCCCTGTGTTCATGGCAGCATGACTCACAGTAGCCAAAACACAGCTGATTGGATAAAGATGTGGCACATATATACAATGGAATAATACTCAACTGTGTAAGAAAGGATGAAATACTGCCATTTGAGACAACGTGGATGGATCTCCAGATTATCATGCAAAGAAAAAAAGGACAAAAACGAAGTGATTTCGCACATATGAGGGATAAAAGCAGAGCAGCAAATGAACAAGCAATAACAAACTCATAGAGATAACACTACGGTGGGTTGACACCACAGGGGAAGGCGAGGGGGTGGCGGTGGAATGAAGTGGGTATAGGGGTTCAGATATATGGTGACGGGGGGAGACTAGACTTAGGGGATGGTCACATATGCAATATACAGGTGATGCATTATAGAATTGTAAACTTAAAAAATATATATCCACACTTAAAATAAACTTTCCTGATTCTCTGGTAGTGATACTCATTTGAGGAAGGTAGCATCGTTTTATGATCAACTTCTCATTAGACAAACAGTTTGTCTAATGTTCAAAATGACAGCACCCCACAGAAGGCAATCAACCGTGGTCACTGCATGATGACCAGCACCCCTTAAAACAATAGACAAATGTGTCCCCTTATGTTGACACTGGTTTTGCCAGTCTAGTTTTCAGTTCCTGTTCCACTTCCATGTTTTTCTAATACCTTCTTTGGCATAAGAAGGGAATGTTCTGAGATTAGTTCGCAGGGGACAAGGAATCTCTTATCTGGGCAGTTACTCGGCTAGACATTGTTTGAAGGTCATCTGGGGTGAGTCACTACCCTCTCTCCAAGTTTGGAAGTAGCAAAAGATATCTTCGCAAGGTCAGCCTGCACGTACTTTTGTTGTCATCTCTGATTACTCAAACACTTTGCATTTTTTAAGTGCGCTGAAAACACACTAAAAACTTTAAGGACAATTTGCATGGAAACTTGAAGATTCCATTTCTTCCAAAAGACCATTATACTTAGCGACAGAGGTAGCGTTGTGGCAGAATTATTTCGGGCTATGGGAAACAGCAATCGCACCTTACAATTATGTAGTCCTTCTTCACAGAGGGGTCTTCCAAATTTTCTCTGACAACAGCCACAAAAATCTATGACCAAAAAACTCAATTTCCTAACACAGAGCACATTCACTAAGGTCTCCATGACAGAAGTTAAGCTAAACACTGTTTATTAATCTCCACTCCATAAAAGGCCTACTAAATTCCTAAGTACTTAGTAATCACCCTTCATGAACCTGGCGCATGGTCTAGTCCCAAAACCCATTTCTGGATTGCCAGAGCCCTGTCTTTATCTTGAAAAGTGTCTTTCCATTTCCCTCAAATTTCAACATAAAAGTAATTGAAAGTCATTGCTTCTTCCTCCTCTTCTCCTCCCCACCCTCCACTCCCTTCCCCTCCCCACCCCTCCTCTTCCTCCTTCAACTAAGTAGTGTTCCCATGAATTGAGGAGAGGGATTGTTATAAATGCTTCAATTCTCTGGAATGTCAAAATTCCCAAATGACTGCAAATCACTCACTCATTTAGGTATGTAGGTATTTTACCAAGCCCTATTAATCTCCTAACGTCCTAAAATCATGTTACTTTGAAAAAACTGAATGATATTAAATTAAATATTAAAATAGACATATTTTCTTTAACTCTTACTATACAATAGCTAAAATATTTCTTTCCAGTCATTTAATTTATCTAGAACTATAGACATGTTTTTTTCTACTTAATAAGGTGATAATAAAGTGAAAACATAAAGAAAAAACCCTACTTTCTTTTTGGTCTGTATACACTATGTTATTTTGAAAATATAAGATCATTTTGAAAGCTTAAGCTACAGGAATCATTTCACTACAAAGATATACAGATACATCTACATTTATATCTATATAGTTACTTCATGGACTTACAATGTGTGTTCATAGATTGCTATATCTTATCATTAATGAACATTCATAGCATATTAAAAACTCCACTCAAAGTAAAGTTTTATTAATTGTTACATTTCATGCAATTATGACCTTCTAGAGCTTCCTTGTAGCACTTAACAAAGAGTCAGTAAGGGGTATACAAAATGCTCAAACGATTTTGACATTTGAAACAATCACATCACTAGAACCAAAGTTCATTGTTTTTTTACTCAGCTGGCTGTTCCAACAGCTGGCCACTCACCTGGCCACCAGAGCAGGGAGGAGGCGGGGGTGTTTGTTAAGACTTTTGAGGCACATATTCTGCTTCCAGAATCAATACTGTATAGTGACCATTTCTCTCTCTCTCTCTCTCTCTCATTTGTTTGTGTCCTCCCACTACTTTATTTTCAATAACCCTCACTCTGCTGAAGGTACTAATATGGGAAATGCAGTAGTAGACAGAGACGACTTCTTTCAAAAGAAGTTAAAGTTGGTATTTTAATCAACCAAAGGCAGGAACTATAAAGAACATTCTAATCATATGACCACACCACATTTTTGAGTTTAAATTAAGTCAGGGCTATAATAGTGATTAATAACACACATTGACGAAGAAAGTCAACTGGCGTGATTATGAAGGGCAAACTCTTCTGGTTTTAGTGGAGAAGGAAAATAAGCACGTAATTGACCTTTACATTCCATTCTACTTGAGAAGGGCTCTCTAGCCTTTTAAAAACTCTTTATACTTCTGTTATAAATCAAACATGGAATTATATGCTTTAAAAATGTGCTATTAACAAAATTTCATGTTGGCAGCTGCTTCAAATATTTATTTTAGAATATGAAGCAGTTGGGGCACTCATAATTTAAAACAGATGGCAGGCCTACAGGGGCACTCTCCAGTAACAGCAAAGTAGCCCATTTGAGTTTTCTTAAAAACGTCAGTGCTTTGAAGTTTGAGGGGATATGATTCACCCTCTTTGACTCTGTCCTTTGGGAAGCACAAAGAAGGTTTGGAATGCTAACTCGGAAGCGATGGTTCTGAAGATGTGTTCGGCTGTTTAGGAGAATGAACGTAAGGACCAGTATCCGCAGGACTCTTGCCTCCCACCCACCTCCAGCTCACTTACCCTGCCCTCTTGTTAGGGTGTTTACTTCATTTTCCGGTTCTTTGGAGCCTTAGCGCTGAACTAAGTCCATTCATTTTCCTCATCAGAGAAGAGTAAGACAAGAATAGAAGAGTGTGTGGAGGCAAAATGCTCATTGTCAGCGTTTCTCTCCCCACCTCAGCTATTCAAGGCCCCAGGGTCTTTATCTTGGTAGAATCTTAATTAATGGGTTCAGTACGGAGTCTGGCTCATAGCAGGTACTCAGAAAATCTTTAACAAATGAATGTTTCCTTAAGTTAGACTTTCCTTGGTTTTTTTGGACTCACTGGTAATTTTTATTTGTTCACTTATTTATTCCCTCTTTCAACCCATGGATATATATTTTTTTAAGAGCCTACTACAGTGCTGAGCGCCCACTACAATGCTGAGAATTTGATGACTATTTTACCTAGATGCTGGATTTCTATCTACAAGATTTCATTATAAAAAGAAACATCGCTTCATTTTGAAAGCATTCTTTCTATTTGGTAGTCAATAGTTCTCTCACAGCACAGGATACTTGTTTTGCTAACGAGGTCAAGAAACATCTAGATGTTGTCAGTCAGTTTAACTCTGCTTAAATGTATAGCCTGGGATATAGCCACTAATGAGCATAGAAATCGCTTGAGGGGCTTTAGTACAATGCTAATTCTTTGGCCCTATCTTCAGAGATTTCAATTAATTTCTTGGGGAAGGGGTTAGGTTGTCAGTATTTTTAACTCTCCCTAAATGTTTCTAATCAGGGTTGGGAACCCCTGGGTTATAGGCAGCAAAGACTACTGAAGGGGAGCGCTCGCGGTATTTCAGCATCAATAAATATTTAATGCGAACGTCTGGCAGCGGGACACAATGTGAGATGGAGGAAACCCGTGAAAGTTTTTCTGATTAGAAGGGTGATTTGATCAATGTTTAATTTTTTTTTGCCAATTTAAAAAGAATAAAAGTTATATAACCTCTTCGTAATACTTCAATAACACATCAATGAGAATCTTACTTTACTCCTTCTTCCATAAGATTTTTTTATTTTTGACTTTTTATTGTGCTTTTTCAACTTTTTTTGTTAAAAATTAAGACACAAACACACAAAATAGCTTAGGCCTACACAGGGTCAGGACCATCAATATCACTGTCTTCCACCTCCATGTCTTGTCCCACTAGGAGGTCTGCAGGGACAATAGCAGACATGGAGCTGTCATCTGCGATGATAATGTCTTCTTCTGGACCACTTCCTGGAGGACCTGCCTGAAGTTCTTCTTGGGGAGGTGTCACCCTTTTCAGAAACATATTCATGGTGGCTTGCTTGCTATGCTTCTTTTTGTCATCATAAATTTGCTTATAAGCAGATAATGCACTATATTGACTGTGACAGTTTCTCAGACTGCCTTGTGTTTTTGAAAGTTATAAGTACCGGGCAAGCATTTTGCAGAATGTGTCTCACTTGAATTTGTCTAAGGTTTCCTCATGATTATTAGGCTGGGGTTATGGGTTTTGGGAAGGAAGGTCACAGAGGTAAAGTGTGTCATTCTTACCACATCACATCAAAGGTGCATACTTTCAATATGACTATCACTGATAAGGTTGACCTTGGTCATCTGGCTGAGGGTGCACTTCTCAGGTTATTCTACTTTAAATTTTCCCTTTTGTTCCCATCTTTCCATAGTACACTTTGGAAGGAAGCTACTGTGTGAAGCTCACACGTAGAGAGTGGGTAGTTCACCTCTTCATAAATTATTTGGGATTCCTCTGCATGGGAGGTTTGTCTCTTCTCTCCCATTTATTTATTTATTCATCATTTATTTATTGCAATATGGATTTGTGCATTTTTGTTTATGCCCTAAGTTCTATTTCAATACTACTATATTGGTTTCAGTGCTCGAATTGTTCCAGCTTTGGCCTTTGAGAATTCTTTCAGATTATATGTTTGGTAAACTGCTTATAAAAACAGCTTTATTGAGACAATTTATAAATCATATCATTCACCCACTTCGAGTATGCAATTCAATAGGTTTTAATATATTCATGGAGTTGTGTGACTGTCACCGTAGTAAATTTTAGAACGTTTTCATTACTCCCCCCAAAACCCATACCTACTAACAACCACTCCCCATTTCTCCCCAGACCTTCCCCTAAGCCCTGGATAACCATGAATCTACTTTCTGTCTCTGTTGATTTTGCCCATTCTGAAAATTACATATAAGTGTAATCATATGTGGTGTCTTGTGTCTGGATTTCACTTAACATAGTTTTCAAGGGTCATTCATGTTGTATCATGTATTAGTACTTTGTTTTTATTGCTGAATAATGTTCCATTGTACAGATAGTCTATGTTTTGTTCATCCATTCATTATCTGATGAACATCTGGGTTCCTTTCACTTTTTGGCTATTGTGAAGAATATGCACATTCTGGTACAAGATTTTGTGAATGGTCGTGTATTTAAGTTATCTACATTATACCTGTATTATTCTGCATTCTAGCCAGCCCATTCATGCTAATTCTACCTATAGGTTTACACTATTTCCCTCTATCTTTTAATGTGGTTATGACTATTTACTTGTAGAAACTTTTTGTACTATAAATTACCATCTCTTTTTGTTCCTTTGCATTAATTTTACAGTATTATGTTGGTTCTTTTAAAATTCTGTAGTAGCTAAGTTATATCCAGGAATTCCATTGCAGGGTAGCCGAGGGGAAAGGGTATTGGGTTTGATAAGACTGGGCGACGCTGGCTCTCCTTTTTCTCCCAGTCAAACGTAGGTGCCCCCTTTCTGGGCACCACTGTGCTTTGTACATATCATCACTAAAGCATTGTATGATAGTTGTCAATAGATATGTTCTTCATAGGTTATGGGCAGTTTGTGGTCAAGAATGGTGTCTTTATTTTCGTATTTGCAAGATCTAGACCGTTTCTGGAACTCAGTAAATATTTGCAGCCTGATGATAATGATGAATAAATGAGATGGCTGCCCAAGGGTAGCAAGGCAAAAAAAAAAAAAAAAAACCAGTTGGGAAAAAGGAATGAGCATTGTATGTTAACATCTGAATCTAGGTTCTGCTCACTCACTTCTGACCTGGTTCACCAAGTCAGATCTGGGCTCTGATTCAATCAAGTCAAACTCTCCCAAACCACCACCCTTCACCAGTACCTTACTCCAGCTCTGGTGACCAGGACCCCATATACTGCCCCTAGCTCTCAGTCTAAGTGGCACACGGTGAGAGTTCTCTTCTAGCTATTTGTCTAGTGCCTGCTAGGTGAGAGCTGTCTTTCAGATTATTAGTGCTTGGACCTCAGTGCTAGAACAGGCATCCGAAAGATGCCCGGCACTGCTTGGTGGGCTCGATGGCTGTGTATTTCAATTGAAGCGCGGGTCCTCCACACAGTGTGTTGACTCCATCAGGTTCCAGCTATAATCACCTTCTCCAGGCGTCTTTCCTGCACTGCCACTCTGCCTGGGCCCCTACTGTGAGGAGTGGACCACTCTTATCCAGTTCAGCAGAGTAGTTACATTTTACCTCCCTTTTGCCACTTATCACTCTCTCCCTTCTAGTATTGTTATTTGAATGTACAACTCTTCACCCTGAATTGTAACTTTTAAAGATAGAAACTGGGTTACTAATGTTCATATACTCATAGCAGCTAGAACACCACCTGAGTCAACAACAGGAAAATAAGGTTCATTATATGTTTCATGTAAACATAGATATTATAAATTAATATGTCCTATATATTTTATTAAAAATTTGCCTTAATCAGGAGAACTTCACATAACATAAAGTAAACCATTATATATTTTTGTTTTTTAATTATATTTTATTGATTATGCTATCACAGTTGACCCCAATTCTTCCCCTTTGCCACCTTCCCCCCAAAACCCCTCCTCCCTCAGGCAATCCTCCCACCATTGTTCACATCCGTAGGTCATGCATATAAGTTCTTTGGCTACTCCATTTCCTATAGTGTACTTTACATCCCTATGGCTATTCTATAACTACCTATCTGTACTTCTTAATCCCCTCACCTCTTCACCCATTCCCCCACACCTCCCTCCCATTTGGTAGTCATCAAAATACTCTCTGTATCCATGATTCTGTCTCTGTTCTTCTTGTTTGCTTAGTTTGTTTTTTAGATTCAGTTGTTGACAGGTATGTATTTATTGCCATTTTATTGTTCATAGTTTTGATCTTCTTTTCTTAAATAAGCCCATTTAACATTTCATATATTAATGATTTGGTGATGATGAACTCCTTTAGTTTCTTCTTGTCTGGGAAGCTCTTTATCTGCCCTTTGGTTCTAAATGATACCTTTCCTGGGCATAGCAATTTTGACTACAGATCCCTGCCTTTCATGACTTTGAATATTTCTTACCAATCACTTCTAGCCTGCAAAGTTTCTTATGAGAAATCAGCTGACAGTCTTATGGGAACTTCCCTGTAGGTAAATAACTGCTTTTCTCTTGCTACTTTTAAAATTCTCTCTTTATCTTTAACTTTTAGCATTTTAATTATGATGTGTCTTGGAGTGGACCTCTTTGCATCCATCTTGTTTGGGACTCTCTGTGCTTCTTGGACTTGCATGTCTATTTCCTTCACCAAATTAGGGAAGTTATCTTTTACTATTTTTTCAGATAGATTTCCAATATCTTGCTATTTCTCTTCTTCAGGCACCCCTATGATGCAAATGTTTAAATGTTTGAAGTTGTCCCAGAGGCTACTTACACTATCTTGGTTTTTTTGGATTCTTTTTTCTTCTTGTTCTGACTAGTTGTTTTTTGCTTCCTTCTGTTTGAAATCATTGATTCAATTCTCAGCTTTATCCACTCCACTTCATTTCCCTATAAATTGTTCTTTATTTCAATTAGTGAATCTTTGTTTCTGACTGGATCTTTTTTTATGCTGTCAAGGTCCTCACTAGGCTCCTCAAGCATCCTTATAACCAATGTTTTGAACTTTGTATCTGATAGATTGCTTATCTCCATTTTGTTTAGTTCTTTTTCTGAAATTCTGAACTGTTCTTTCATTTGGGCCATGTTTCTTTGTCTCCTTATTTTGGCAGTTTCCCTGTATGTGTTTCTATGTATTAGGTAGAGCTTCTGTGACTCCCTGTCTTGGTATTGTTACCTAATAAAATAGGTGTCCTGTAGAGTCCAGTGACACAGCTGCCCCCATCATTCAAGCTGTGTACTTGAGGTGCACCCTTCATGTAGGCTAAATACACCTTCCTCTTGTAGCTGAGACTTGATTGTTATTAACAGGTCAATGGGAGGGACTTACCTAGGTCAGTCAGCTGCAAGGACTGGCTATGACCACTGACCATCAACCTCTGCCCTCCATGGAGGATCACCTGTGCATGGGGCAGGTTGGTGGTGCTCTGACATAGTCTGTAGCTGTCCACTGACTATGTAGGCTCTGGGGTTTCCTGAGTGGTACAGGCCAAGGTGAGCCCCCACCTGTGTTTTGCATGGGGCCACTCTGCATGAGATATAAAGCAATCTGAGATGGCTGCTACTTTTGTTGGAGATTTCCAAGTGAAGCCAAGCTGTGAATTTAAACCGGTTCCTGCTCATACCTGGCCTGGAGCCACTTAGCAAGAGATAAGGAAGCTGGGGGCTCACTTAGGCTGGCTGTTTCTTGTTTGAGAGGATTTAGGAAGCTGTGAAGCGTGCACTTTCATGCTTCAACCTTTCATATGGAAAAGTAGGTAAGGTGGGCCCATAAGTTGGGTGGGACAGAGTCTCTGGGGATCTCCAGGGCAGGTCAAACAGTGTTAATCAAGTTAATGGAGTCTCAGATATGGCACCAGCCTACCAGCTCTGTGACTCTGTTGGGGGAAGGTTCAGAAAAGGGACAATGGCCTCTACCTGCCTTCCTGTCTGCAATAAAGCTGCCCCCAGCTCTTGCTTTGATGCCAGACACTTCAGTTCATCTCTGTATGCCCCTGGTACCTTTCAAGCTGCTTCAAGCTGCTACTCCAGTGCTGGAGCTCAGAGAGAGCGAGTCTGAGTAGGTGAGACCAAGTGTGGGCTCTTTGAGAGGAACTGCTTGGGTCTCCAGAACTTTCTTCCACTGACTCAACCCCCACTGGTTTTTGCAGCCAGAAGTTTTGGGACTTATCTTTCTGGCACTGGAACCCTGGGCTGGGGGGCCTGGTGTGGGGCTGGGACTCCCCACTGCCGAGATATCTCTCCTGAATTTTTATCCACTACATGTGGATCTGGGACCAGTTCATTCTGCATCTCCTCCCCTCCTACCAACCTGGATGTATGTGGTTTCTTTTATTCCATAGTTGCCAGACTTCCATTCAACTCGATTTCTGATGGTTCTGAGTAATGGTTGCTCTATAATTTAGTTGTAATTTTGATGTGATTGCGTGAGGAGGTGAGCTGTGTTTACCAATGATGCCATCTGGACTGGAAGTCCTAAAGTTAACCATTTTAAAGCAAGCAATTCAGTGGTATTTAGAATATTCAAAACCTTGTGCACCAGCTATCTAGTTCCAAAACATTTGCATCACCCCCTCCCCAACAAAACCCCCTACCTATTAAGCAGTCTCCCCCTGGTTTCCCCTCACCCAGCTCCTGGTAAAGCACTAATGTACTTTCTTTCTCTGGATTTTACCTATTCTGGATATTTCATATAAATGGAATCATACGATATGTGGCCTATTGTGGTGGACTTCTTTCACTTCTTAGCATGTTTTCAAGATTCATCAGTGATGTAGCATGTATCAGTATTTCATTCCTTCTTATGGCTGAATAATTATTTTAGATATTTTATTTGCAATTAATTGCAGGTCCATTACATTGGCCTGATTTTACCACTAGATGGCATTACTTTCCTATAAATTTCTCAGTCATTGCCCATAGTAATTGGTAAAATTAACTAAAGTGTGAAATTCTATCAGTTCAAGGACTGCTTTCACTGCAAACCCAATTGATGCCTAATAAGTTAGCCATTATGTGTATTTTGCCTCCACAGCATGCAACATGTCATGGACCTATCCATTGTTACAGGCAACACTGGCCTCTGAGAAAGTTGATAATACTTTTCAGAGTGTTTTAAAATAACTGCCTCATATTGAAAGATTTATCTTAACATGAAAAATATTAATAAGACATCAATTAATAATAATATCCTTGTCAAGACTGAAATAACAAAAGAGTATAGTGGATTTTGTAATGTCATTGAGAAATCTGAGAGAGACTTGGTTTGGTTTAGAGTCCGGACTCCACTTATTAGTGGAAGGAGCATGGGTAAACTACACTGGGCTTGCTTAATCCTCTAGAAAGGAATGTAAGTAAGTAACAGCTTTCTTCTGGGGTTTTATGAGTCTAAAATGAAATTCGTTTGTGGAAATGCATTTTGATCTGGAAAGCGCTATGCTAATTGTTCCTAATTTTGAGGATTTAAAAATTGACACTCATAGACCACGGCTGGTGTAGCTCAGTGGATTGAGCGTAAGCCTGTGAACCAAAGGGTCACTGGTTTGATTCCCAGTCAGGGCACATGCCTGGGTTGCAGGCCAGGTCCCCAGTAGGGGGCACGCAAGAGGCAACCACACGTTGATGTTTCTCTCCTCTTTCCCCCTCACTTCCCCTCTGCCTAAAAAAAATTAAATGAAATCTTTAAAAAAATGTACACTCATAGGTATTTATATAATGCACTAAAATGTTATTCTGCTTAAGGTAGTCAGTGTAATTAAGCTCAGAGCTTATCGAGATTTTTAATAATTTCAAAAGCAATTCTGTTTTGAGCATCTCTCTGAGATATTATTGAAGAGAGTGGTTTGAGAAGAGTCTGTGAAGAAATTATAGCAATTTTAAGTAAGTGACGTCCATACTGGACATTTAGTTTAGGTAACTAACTAAACTAAATGAAAGTAAATTTTGCTTTGACTAAAAATATATATTAGTATAAGAAACATTTGTCCTGTATGGTGCTAATAGTTCAGAGCTTCTTTGTACCTTTAGTGTACAATGCAGTTTAACATATAATATGTCTTAAGTATATAATGATAAACAAATACATGAGTTCCATTTCCTGTATTTCTCCCTTATTTGACAGGAGTTTCTTTAGGGTAATAATAGTTTCAGTGTTTACCTAATTCTCATTGTCTAGTAATGGCTGGCCCTCATAAAAACAAAAACAAAAACAAACCAAGAAGTATTTATTGGATATATAAATTAACCGATTAAGAGATAAATAGGGTACTACTAAAAATGTAGAAAACAAAGGTTTAGGATGCTTTAAGTTACATTTTTAAATTATTAACAGCCTATTTCAAAATTACGTATTCTTCCCTACTTGACCTTGTCGCTTAAAGCTGCCCAAGCAGTTAATATCTGGAAGCATCTTTTAAAAGATAAAATGAAAACAAAGGGTTGGTGTTCAAAGGTAGGTTTACACATGATTCATGTGACCCAAGTTTGTCAAATGCAAACAACACTTCACATGTGTAGGAAGCCCTGGGAGCTTGAGAACAGAGTGGGCAGAGGTGTGGGGACACACGGATCAAAAGAGATAATTCACACAAAGCATTCAAAACAGGAACTGGCTCCCAGCACTGGTGCTGTTCAAGTAAAGACCTCTGTGGGCAGACGCAGCCCTGTGGACCCACAATTTGGCAAGCTGAGTTGGAACTGGATTTCTGTCCCCATGGGTGGCAACCGTGCCCAGTGAACAACCTAAAAAATGATTTTTGGAGGCCTGAGGGCTATGGTCATTGAGGGATGGCAAGATAGAGTGGTCAGACTGCCCTCCAGCCTACTAGTAACAGAGCAATTTCTCTGTGCCCTGGTCCCTCACTCATAAAATTAGATGACATTAATATTGATCTCACTAGTTGTTATGCAGACTAAATGCGTGGATGCATGTAAAACACATAGAACAGTGCATGGCACACAGATCAGCCCATATACTGTTAGGTGTTATTACTGATATTACTCAGCCCACTTCTTGATAATGGACAAGCCAAAATTGCAGGTACCAACACTTTGACGGCCTTGAGGCATGGGCTTTTAATGGTGTGGCTTTAAAGGACAGATCAGCCTCTGCACAAAGCTCCCAAATGAAAATGTGATGGCAAAGTGGTCTTGCAGAGAAGCAGGAGTTAAACCCTACCAAGAACTGTCTAAATTTAGGGGTATGCGGAATCTCTCCTTGTAACTCCATGATCTTATTCACCATCTCCATTCCAACGACTTCTATTTAGATGTTCAATACATATTTGTTTGGTGAGTTTATGAAGTAACTGGAAATACCTAAAAATCTATGCTTTCCATCCAGCCCCGACTGCTGATTTGTTAGGCTTGCTAGTTTATCCTGAAATTGGGCGAGGCAGTTTTCTCAACCTCGTCTTCTGAGATGATTATTTACGGGTACTTCTCCCAACTTCTGCAGCATTCTGAAGCATATTCTCTTGTGCTTCTTGGCTTTGCTGTTACATGTACTTTATTCTCATGAGTAGTTCTGTTCCCAGAATGGCAAGGAATGCAAACAAGTGCAGGAGTTCTCGGAATGCACTCTGATGAATTTTGAATAGCAAACTTTCTTGTCCTGGACTTAAAGAAATTAACAGACTTTAATTTTTAGAGCACTTTAAAGTTCGAAGCAGAGTTGAGTAGAAAATACAGAGAATTCCCGCATGTCCCTCCCCTACGACAGCCTCCTCCACCATCAACATCTGGCACCGGAGTGGTACACTTGTTAGAATCGATAAACCAACATCGACATCTCATCATTAACCAAAGTCCACAGTTTACCTTAGGATTCACCTTGGTGTTGCATATTTCATGGATTTGGAAAAATATGTAATACATATATCTTTCATTATTGTGTTATACAGCACAGTTTGGGGTTTTTTTGCCCTAAAATCCCGTTATGCTCTCTCTTCATCCCTCCCCACATCAAGCCTCAGGCAACCATTGATCTTTTAACTTTCTCCATAGTTTGGCCTTTTCCAGACTGCTGGAATCATACACTGTGTAGCCTTTTCACATTGCTCCTTTCACTTAGCAATATGCATTTAAGTCTCTTCCCATTGTCTCGTCATGGCTTGACAGTTCGTTTGTTTTTTGGTTTTTTTAAAAAGATTTTATTTATTTACTTTTAGAGAGAGGGGAAAGGAGGGAGAGAGGGAGAGAAACATCAATGCGTGGTTGCCTCTCACGTGCCTCCCACTGGGGACCTGGCCCACGACCGAGGCAAGTGCTCTAGACTGGGAATTGAACTGGTCACCCTTTGGGTCACAGGCTGGTGCTCAATCCACTGAGCCACACCAGCCAGGGCTCATTTGTTTTTAGTGCTGAATTATATTCCATTGTATGGATGTATTACTAGCAACATTTATTTAACCATTTGCCTATTGAATGGCATCTTGATTGCTACCAAGTTTTGGCGACTGTGAATAAAGCTGCTATGAGTGTTCACATGCACGTCTTTTGTGTAGACAGTAAGTTTCAGTTCCATTGGGTAAATACCAAGAAATGTGATTGTTGGATTGTATGGTACAAACATGATTAGTTTTGTAAGAAACCATCAAACTCTCTTCCAAAGTGGCTGTGCCAGTTTGCATTCCCACTACTCATGAGTGAGAGTTCCAGCTACTCCACATCCTCGCCAGTGTCTGGAGCCAGTGTCGGGATTTTAGTCATTCTGATACCTGTGTGGTGGTGTCTTGTTGCGGTTTTAATTTGCAGTTCCTCAGTGATATTAATGTTGACCATCTTTTCTTATGTTTATTTGTCATTTGTACATCTTTTTTGATGAGGTTTCTCTTCAGGTCTTTTGCCTATTTTTAAATTGGATTCGCTTTTTAAATTCAGTTTCATCATAATTTTTTAATTCAGTAAATGCAGAAGATCACAGGGAAAAAAAACCCCAAACTTCTGTAACTTAGAAAAAAATCAAACACTTTGCTTTATGCCCTTTGGGTGTGTTTTTTTTTTGTATATTTATATAAATATAGTTCTATATAATGTATAAAAAAATGAGGATAACACTCAACAACTACAGAAATGCCAGGGTTTGTAGATGTTCCCCCGCAGAGTTAACATTTCTATTGGATGCATGCATTTCCTCCCCATCACTTTACTTCAGTTGCAAATACTCCCAGGAATTCCTCTTTCAACAATGTCCACCTCTTCACTGCAACCAAACAGCTAAAAGGCGAATTTCAATCTTTTTTCCCTAGACCATTGATGTCAAGCAATGTAAATAGAGCATAGAAAGGTTTTCTGTAAATCTCCTACAGATGATAGTTATTCACAGAAGAATTTGGGAAAGTATAACAGAGCAGTTCCTAATTTACGTGTAGGTGTAAAACTACAACTTGGTGTAGTTTTGGATTTAGATAAATCTGGATTTAAATCCTGGCTTTGGGTGGTAAAATTTAAGTTATTCAACCAGTCTACTTTTATCTCTTTTACATTTAAAGATGATAATGATGATATCTAATTTGTAGGGTTATTGGAAGATAATGAATAATGACGGATGATAATGAGCCTAATTCATTTCATTGTCTGGCACTTAGTGATGCTTCATGGTTGACAGCAAGTCACCAGCATGCCAAGCAGGTAACACAGTCTGGGTTGGCCATATGATGAGCTATTATCTATGTTATTTATTCACTCAACAAGCATTATCTGACTTAATTGTCTATCTATTATGACCATGCAGGTGTTTACACATTGAAAATATTGAGAAAAACATTCTTGCCCTCAAGACACTTTCTAGTGGGCAGAATGGATAAGTCACCAGCTAGAATGCAGGAATAGACATTAGGATGGAGTTGTGTACAAGGTATCAAAGTTTTCTGAGGGGATGCAATCTACTTAGAGAACTATATTTAAATGGATCTGTATGGAGAGAGTAACTGTGTCTCCGGCAGTGTAAGAAATCAATCCAAAAGGTTTCAGCAGACACCATTATCGGACATACAATTAGCCTTTACCCTGACCCCACCTTATTTCCTACAACTTCCTCCCTGGTTTACTCTGCTCCAATCCCACTGATCTCCTTGCTACCCTCAAATATCATGTACCAAGCACACTCCCAAACTGGGGTCTTTTCTTTGCCCAGACTCATTTAGGAGTTCTGTCTGTAGAGAGTTACAGCATGCTCCCTGACCTACTTCATGTTTCTGCCCAAATGCTACTCCCCTGACTGCCTTGTCAACACAACCATTCCTCCTGTTGTGTTTCTCTCCGTAGCGCTTATCACCAACTGATGCACTAGATATTTTATTAATTATTTGTTTATTGTTTGTCTCTGCCGCCTTGCTCCCAATGATGGGTGCAGTGTCTGACCTGTGGTAGGCATCTGATATGTGTTTATTTTTATTTGTTTTCTTTTTCATATTGTTGTTCAGTGACAGTCATCCCCATTCCCCCCACCTCCACCATTACTTTCTGTTTATTTTTAAATGAGTGCCACATCATTGCTGTTAATTTGAAGTTATTACAATATAGCCTGTTGAGTGATAGTTTTGTTTGTATTTAACTTGTACATTTGGTTTTGTTTTATAGTCATATAAGAGCCACAGACACTCAAAGTTCATACTTAACCTTTTTCTATGGACTAAAGCAGCAAACATTATAATTTAAAAAGTTTATGGCAGCCAAATCTGTGGACATGCTTGAAAGCAAGATTTTAAGGGATTGAGAAAATAATTCTGAGAATGGCAGCTTTGAATTTCTTTTTATGAATTGAGAATGAAATGAGAGGATGTGAAGATGACGTGAAATCCACCGGGGGTAGGTTAGGGCAGCAGGAAAGAGCAAAGCAGAGTAGTCTCTAGGATTGGGTAAAATGGAGAGATCCATGCTTCTTTTACATTGCTGGGTACAAGGTAGCTAACATTTAGCATTTACAAGGTAATAATGAGGAGTTTCATGGTCTCGTGTTTTGGTCCTGGCCGTTGTGCTTCCAAAGGGCCTGGAAACACAAATTACTTTGACATATCAAAGCTATGTTATTTTAGGTGCATAAAACAACAGACATGGCTCACTTATGGCAAAGATTGACCTTTGCTAACAAAGCTATAGGCCTGGAAGATGGCTAACCACCATGGCCTGCCCAATTAGGAATTTATGATCAGACTACCCTGTGAGGTTAATTTTGATCACTTAGCTTATCGGGCCTTCCATGTGGCCTCCTGAACTTGTCAGGTCTACTGTGTTGCCCCCTTTACATTCACAAGTTGACCCTGGGTATAATGATGGTAAAATCGGTGAGGACTTTAAAAGGGGTTGATACATTCCTCATATTTAAGAAACACTGTTACAGCATCTTGGGTTGCTTACCACTTTTTTCCAGTTAGTAAGGAATATGGGAGTTAAAAATCTTGGTCCAGGACTTCTGGTCAAGATGGCAGGATAGGTAAACACAGCTCACCACCTCACACAACCACATCAAAATTATAACTAAACTACAACCTTATTTAGAACCACCAGAAATTGAGCTGAATGGAAGTCCTATAACTACAGAATTAAAGAAGAAACCACATTGAAACTGGTAGGAGGGGTGGAGACGTGGAAGGGGCTGGTCCCACACCCATGTGTGGTGGATAAAAATCAGGAGGGGTATCTCAGGAGCAAGGGATCCCAGCTTTACACCAGGCCCCTGGGCCAAGGGTTCTAGTGCCAGGGAGATGAGTCCTCATAACTTCTGGCTGAAAAATCAGTAGGGATTGAGGCTGTGGAACACAGAACCATCTGGAATCCCAAGCAGTTCCTCTCGAAGGTCCCCCCACAGGCTTACTCAGACTCACTCCCTCTGAGCTCAGGAACACATACGGAGGAACTGAAGTCTCTGCCACCAGGGCAAGACCTGGGGAGCAGCTTCCTCCTAGACAGGAGCGCCGGCACAGACTATCGTTCCCTTTCTGAGCCCTCTCTACACAGAGCTGGCAGGCCAACACCATGTCTGAGACGCCATCAACCTGGCTCACACTGTTGGCCCCACCTTGGTGATTCCTTGAGGCTCCGCCTGCCCAACTTGTGGCCCAGCCAAGCTGTTTCCAATGGCTTTTCCATAAGAATGACTTGTCTCGACTCATGCTTCAGACTTTCTTATATTCTCTCAAACAAGCAACATCTGGTCTCAAAAAGCCCTGTACCTCTCACTAAGTGGCCCCAGGCCCAGTAGTAGCCCAGCCAGCTTTGGTTCACAGCTTGGCCTTGCTTGGGCACCTCTAAGCCCAGCACAAGTAGCACCCATCTGCAGATCACTTTGTAGCACATGCCAGGTGGCCCTGACCTTGGACTGCATCTCCTGCAAGGCCTCAGAGCTTGCTCACCCAGTGGACAGCTATAAGCCACGTCAGAACACTACTACCCAAGCAGCTCCACAAAGCAACACAATCAAGGGGTGGGCTCAGCAGGCACAGAGCCATGATGATGTAAGTTCTTTTCTGTGGAGCGGGCTTTCACACAGCTGATCCCTCATGGTGGTTGCAGGTTTGTGGTCAGTGGTCACAGCTAGTCATTGCCCCTGATTGGCCTAGGTAAATCCCTGCCATTGACCTGCCAATAGCAATCAAGCCTCAATTACAAGAGGAGGGTGTACACAGCCTACACGGTGGGCACACCTGAAGTACCCAGCTTGGGTGATAGGGGAGCTGTGTCACTGGACCCTACAGGACACCTCCTACATTAGGTCACACTACCAAACCAGGGAGTCATAGCAGCTCTACCTAACACATAGAAAAAAACACAGGGAGACTTTCAAAATGAGGAGACAAAGAAACATGGTTCAAATGAAAGAACAGATCAAACCTTCAGAAAAAGAACTAAACAAAATGGAGACAATCTATTAGATGCAGAGTTCAAAACACTGGTTATAAGGATGCTCCACGAGGCTAGGGGAAGAGTAGGTGAATTCAGAGAGAACTTCAATTGCATAAAAATAGGACATGGAAACCATGAAAAGAACCAGTCAGAAATGATGGATATACTAACTGAAATAAAGAACAATTTACAGGGAATCAACAGTAGGGTGGATGAAGCTGAGAATCAGGTCAATGATTTGGAACATAAGAAAGCAAAAAACAACCAATCAGAACAGCAAGAAGAAAAATGAATAAAAAATTGAGGGTAGTGTAAGGAGACCCTGGTACAACTTTAAGCACACCCACATTCAGATTATGGGAGTGCCAAAAGGAGAAGAGAGAGAGCAAGAATTTGAAAACCTATTTGAAGAAATAATGACAGAATTCCCTAAGTTGGTGAAGGAAATAGACATAGAAGTCCAGGAAGTGCAGAGTCCCAAACAGGATGAACTCAAAGGGACCCATATCAAGACACATCATAATTAAAATGCCAAAGGTTAAGTACAAAGAGAGAATCTTAAAAGTAGCAAGAGAAAAGAAGTTAGTTACCTACAAGGGAGCTCCCTTGAGACTGTCAGCTGATTTCTATTTTTTTTTTAAAGATTTTATTTTTATTTTTAGACAGAGGGGAAGGGAGGGAGAAAGAGAGGGAGGGAAACATCAATGTGTGGTTGCCTCTCACGTGCCCTGCACTGGAGACCCGGCCCACAATCCAAGCATGTTCCCCAACTGGGTAATCAAACTGGTTGGGGAATCAAGCCAGCAACCCCTTGGTTCACAGGCCCACGTGCGATCCACTGAGCTACGCCAGCCCGGGCTGTCAGCTGGTTTCTTAAAAGAAACTTTGCAGGCAAGAATTATTCAAAGTGATGAAAGCAAGGACCCACAACCAAGATTACTTTACCCAGCAAAGCTATCATTTAGAATTGAAGGATAGATAAAGAGCTTCCCAGAAAAGAAAAAACTAAAGGAGTTCATCACCACCAAAGTGATACTATATGAAATGTTAAAGGGTCTTCTTTAAGAAGAAGGTCAAAAATATGAATGGCAATAAATACATATCTATCAATAACTGGATCTTAAAAATAAAATAAATAAGCAGAACAGAAACAGAATCATAAGTACAGAGAACATTTGATGATTGCCAGATGGGAGGGGGGTCGGGGGGATAGGTGAAAAGGTAATGGGATTAAGAAGTACAAATTGCTTGTTACAGAAAAGTCATGGGGATGTAAAGTACAGCATAGGGAACGTAGCAGCCAAAGAACTTATATGCCTGAGCCATGGACATGAACAATGTTGTGAGAATGACCTGAGGGATTGTGTGGGGAGGCTGGGTGGAGGGGGTAAAGGGAGAAAAATTGGGACAACTGTAATAGCATAAACAAAATATCATTTAAATTAAGAAAATCTTAGTCGGACAACTTTCTAGCTGTGTGACCGTGTGAAAAATTATTTATCTACACATTACCTGCCTATAATTTTTGAGAGGATTAAATGAGATTAGGAGAAATGCTTAGCATACCTACTGCTTGGGCATACAGAATTCTCAATAAATTATGTTATGCTAATTATCTTGGGAGGCAGAGAATAAAGCTGAATCATTCTCAAAGCACCATATTCTTGCCTCCAAAACAGTTACTGCAGTTTGAAATTTCATATGTATTTGAATTATTATATCATTGATGAGCATTTCTCTCATGAGATCTTAGGAGCTGTGTGTGTTTTGCTCAACGATGCCCCCTAGTGTCTAGCAAGATGCCTGGAGCATGTACGGATTAACTTTCAGGGCTGTCAGCTAGGAGAGGTGATGTAAGTTCCAACAGTAAACACAAGGGGGTAGTGTTCTGTCACCTATCCTCACCCTAGCTCCCTTCAGAATCAGGAACATGTAATTTCTAAGCCTAATATCAATTAAAGAAGTAAACTCTTTATTTCTTCAAAACTCAAGCTCACTGTTTCTGTTTCATTACTTCCAGAATATACACCTATCCTTCAGTAAAAATAAAAATAAAATGCAAAAGTCTGGCTGTATTTATACCTAGGACATGTTAAACGACAACTTATTTAAACCCAAATATTTTAAGCTGGCTATCCCTCTCTATTTGGTAACATAAAGGATAATGATAGTGCAATTAATGTGATTCTGTGCCCTTTTAAACACTCATTTACTCTGTTAATCATTACAGACCCTTTCAAACGGTAAGTGCTAACCCTTGAATACTTCATTCCACAAATATTTATTGAGTGCCTTTTAAATGCTCGGGATTTTTATGGGTGCAGAGGATTTAACTGAAGACAGACAAGGTTTGTATCTTTGTGTTTAGATGGTGATATTTTGTCAGGAGGGTACGAAATACCTGCTTGTGGCGGTTCGGCACCATTGAAATATTTTTAAAATGTTGAAATTTATTAAGATGGAAGAAACTTAAAGATTTCTAGTGAAAACTCAGGTGACCGAAAGGGCCAGACAGATAACATAAATAAACAAACAGGGCCAGGTGGGGACTGCTTTTAAGTAAAGGGCAGATGTCCAGTTAAGACTACTTGCTCCCATTGGCTCAGGTAGAATTTTCTTCTCTCCTTTTTTATTTTATATTATTTTTAAAGATATATTTTATTAGTTATGTTATTACAGAGGTCCCGATTTTTCCCTCTTTGCCTGTCTCTGCCGGTACCCCTATTCCCGCCAGCAATACACCCCCCCACCCCACCCTTAGTTCATGTCCATGGACCGTGTATATAAGCTCTTTGGCTTCTCCATTTCCTATACTGTTCTTAACATCCCCACTTACTTTGTACCTACCAATTATGCCTCTTAATCCTTGTACCTTTTCCCCCATTCTCCCCGTTCCCCTCCCAGCTGATAACCCTCCAAATGATCTCCATGTCTATGATTCCGTTCCTGTTCTGGCTGTTTGCTTAGTTTGCTTTTTTACATTCAGTTGTTGATAGCTGTGAATTTGTTGCCTTTTTAATGTTCATACTTTTGGTCTTCTTCTTTTACTTAATCAAGTCCCTTTAACATTTCATGTAATAATGGCTTGGTGATGACAAACTCCTTTAGCTTTACTATGTCTGGGAAGCACTTTATCTGCCCTTCCATTCTAAATGAAGCTTTGCTGGATAGAGTAATCTAGGTTGTTGGTCCTTGCTTTTCATCACTGTGAATACTTCTTGCAAGTCCTTCCAGCCAGCAAAGTTTCTTTTGAGAAATCAGCTGACATTCTTACGGAAACTCCTTTTTAGGTTACTCTCTTATTTTCTCTTGCTGCTTTTAAGATACTCTCTTTGTATTTAACTTTTGGCATTTTAATCATAATGTGTCTTGATGTGATCCTCTTTGGGTCCAATTTGTTTGGGACTCTCTGTGCTTCCTGGACTTGTATGCCTATTTCCTTCACTAAATTAGGGAAGTTTTCTTTCATTATTTTTCAAATAAGTTTTCAATTTCTTGCTCTTCCTCTTCTCTCCCTGGCATCCCTATGATTTGGATGTTGGTACATTTGGAGATGTCCCAGAGGCTCCTTATGCTATCCTCATTTTTAAAAATTCTTTTTTCTTTTTGCTATTCTGGTTGAATGTTTATTTCTTCCTTACGTTCCAAATTGTTGATTTGAATCTGGGCTTAATCTCCTCCACTGTTGGTTCCCTGTATATTTTTCTTTATTTCCATTAATGTAACCTTCATTTCTTCCTGGGTCTTTTTCATGCTGTTTCTGTACTCAGTGAGTTCTTATCCTGATAAGCAGTATTTTGAACCCTGCATCTGAGAGGTTGCTTATCTCCATTTTGTTTAGTTCTTCTTCTGGGTTTTTGTTCTGTTCTTTCATTTGGACCATATTTCCTTGTCTCCTCAATTTGGCAGCCTCCCTGTGTTTGTTTTTGTGTATTAGGTAGAGCTGTTTTGATTCCCTGTCTTAGTAACATGGCCTATTGTAGAAAAGGTACCCATAAATTGTGTGGGGTAGAGCCTTTGGTAATTGCCAGGGTGGGACCACCTTCTTTGCTGTTTTGTGGGTCTATGTGGTAGGGGGAGGATCAAGGAGGGGACAATACCACTGCCTGGCTTCTGGAGGTTTGCCGGGCACTCACCCTGTTTCCAGTCACTTTACTTACTCATCGTATGTGACTGGTACCATTCCAGCTGTTGTCCTGGTGCTGAATCCCAGAGGTGATGGTTCTCTGCAAGTTCTGAGTCCATGTGGGCTCTTTAAGTTGAGACTTCTGAAAATCTGGCAGTTTCTTCCGCTGCCCCAATCCCACCATTTTGTTTTGTTTTGTTTTTTTAAGAGAAAGCTGTAGGGAGGGAAAAAAAAGGGAGAGAAATATCAATGCATGAGACATACATTGGTTGACTCTCGCATAGCCCCAACTGAGGGCCGAGCCTGCAACCCAGGCTTGTGTCCTGATTGGGAATTGAACTAGTGACCCTTCGGTTCACAGGGTGTTGTTCAATCCACTGAACCACACCAGCCAGGGCCCTGACTGCTTTTTATAGCCAGGTGTTATGGGGATTTATCTTCCTGGTGCTGGAACCCTGGGCTGTGTGGTCTGTCCTGAGGATGGGATCCCTTGCTCCTGAGGTATCCCTCCTGATTTTCAGTCACCACACATGAATATGAGACTACCTGTTCCTCCACCTCTCTGCACCACATCGTGTCTCTATACCTCTCTGCCTGTGTCCACGCCTCTGCCCCTCCTACACGTCTGGATGATTGTGGCTTCTTTAAATCCTTGGTTGTCGGACTTCCATACAGCTTGATTTTCTGATGGTTCTGGGTGTTATTTGTTTTGAGGTGTAGTTGCAATTTTTTCTGTAGCGTGTGAGGAGGCGAAGCGTGTTTACCTACATCTCCTCCTTTTTTACAACCCAAAACATGGCCCACTCTCCTCAGTACAAACACCCCTTCTCCTAATTCACTGAAGAGAAAGAGCTAGGTGGATTCAGAGAACCATGAGGGGTAAAGGGTCAAGATAAAATACTTTGTTCTCTACCTTACCCCTACCAATTATTTTAAGAAACAAATCCGTTCAATCCAAACCTTGATAAATACTGAACAATGCAAGGCCACGACATCGACTGTGGCTAAAGAAGGTGGTAGAGGTGATGTTGTGGTTTTCATCTTTTTTGCAAAGGATTTTCTAGGTCATTCAGAGAGCTTCCTTTTCCAAATCTGGTTCTTCTAAGCCTCTTGCTGGATTTCATCAGGAAAAGGGCACAGGGCATAACCATCATCAGGTGCCATCAGAAGAGAAAAGAGGTGGTTTAGTCACCTCTCTCCCTTGTTATCTACGAATGTGAGAACAATGGCTGGCAGTTTCTGAGGCCAGATTTTTCAAGAGAATTCAGACTTTTATTTTTCAAGAGAAGTCAGAAATCTGGAGTTTTATGGAAAGCCCCCCAATTTTAGAAGCCTGCCAATGAATGAGGAGTTTTAAAATGCTGTGAAGGTCAATCCAAGCTCATCTGAGAGCTAAATCTAGCTCATTGCTCAGTAGCTTAACCTCTAACCTAATTTAATCTTCTAATTTTATGGACTAAATAACAGACGCAGAGAAGTCAATGACTTGTCTACATTACCACATAATCTGCATTGTCTCCAGTTAGTTATAAAATAGCTAAAAAAATAAGTGTGGAGAAAATGCCTGACGACTAGTGAGGCAACTAGTGTCAACTTCATAGTTAGGCTTGAAATGAGTCATGCTACTTGGCCATGTTGGTGCTGAGGAAGTGATTGATACTAACAATGAATGTGGCACCTCAGGTAAAGAGTGATGCTTATTGCAGAGGAACTAGTGAGGAAACAAGGATGCACTACTTTGGCCGCCATCAGTTACAAATAGGCCCCATGACGGTGCTGTGAAATGTAACTACAGACACAACAGTGTTTTGGAAAACAGCTGCAGGATAATGTCCCAAGAGATCCTGGGCAAGTCAGACACTCGGTTATTCCATAAATCTAATAAGAGAGGTACATATGGATTTTACTATTAAGTTAAGACAAAGTGACTCAGTATCACCCAGGAGAACATAATAAACATGCAGGCACAGTGAATGAGCTTGAATGAACGAGGGGTTGAAGAAACACTCAAGTGAAGCAGTTGGGCCTTCACATTCTGGGGCCATTTCAAATACAGCCAATGGTCCTTTCATGGAATGAAGGACTAAAAATATTTTGGCACCATTCAAGAAAGTGCTGTTCCTTTGTTTGTTGACTGCATGGGCTGATTCTCGTGTCTAAGTGACATTCTGAGAGGAGAGCCAAGTGCTGATGTTACCATCTGATTTTGCTGTCTTTTTCGCCTCCCATTTACTGCCTCCAGATTCTGTTAGAGTGAGTGTCTAAAGTCTTCACTGCCATGTTCCCAGCTCAGTTTCTGGCACTCAGAAGGCCCTGAGTATGTGTTTGCTGAGTTGGGTTGAATTGGCTTAGCTGGAACGGAAGAATCAGAAGCAATTAGAGGGACCTTAGAGGTAGTTCTCATCATCTGCACCCACTCTCACCCCTCAGAGGGCGACAGTGCTCCCCGCTGTCACACATCCATTAGTGAGAGGAAATCCGAAGTTGTGCCATAGTTGGCAAGTGACCAAATCTAATTCAGTAACACTGCCCTGCCCTCTCCAGATGAGATTGTCATACTGTTCTTGGCCAAAAGCCTATATTGTAAAAATGAGATTATATGAAATTAATATGATTTTAATTACATAATAAGTATTAATAATGCATGCTGTAAAATCGACTGGCACTTTCCTCCAAAGAGCTCAAACTCTTATTTCTTACTGTGATATCTTTGTACCTACAGATGAACATTGGTAAATTTCTTTTGAAAAGGGGCAAAACAGCCCCAGTTGGTATAGCTCAGAGGATTGAGGGTCAGTCTGCGAACCAAAGGGTCTCTGGTTCAATTCCCCAGTCAGGGCACATGCCTGGGTTGCAGGCCAGGTCCCCAGTAGGGGGTACTCAAGAGGCAACCACACGTTGATGTTTCTCTCCCTCTCTTTCTCCCTCCCTTCCTCTCTGTCTTAAAAAAAGGGGTGGGGTGGGGAGCAAAACAACCTGTTAGCTTCATAGAATATTCCCAATAACCATGTGATGTAGCTTCACCGGGTTGGAAGGAAATGGGCTTGGGAATTTTAGGTCACCAATCACGAAAATAACTCTGGAATGGAATTTAATTTCAGAATACACTCTCTCTCACCCCACCCAAAATGGAAGTTTCTAACTGGTCTATATCAGGGACTTCTACACCTTAATAACTTTGGATCATTTCATCCATTCACCCAATAATGGAGTTCCAAATATTTGCCAGGCCCCATGCTCAGTACCACAATGGACACAGTTTCTATGCTCATTGAGCTTCCAATTTGGAACCAAACCAAATAAAAGCAAACAAAAAATTCATGTTGCAGTAAGTGTTATGAGCGAAACAAATATGTGCTAAGACAGAGAAAAACAGAGAGAGGGAAATTCTTTTCTTAAGAAAAGATATTTTTAAATATTTTGTAGAGAGACGGGGAGGGGGGGAGAGAAACACCAATGTGAGAGAGAAACATCAATTGGTTGCCTTAAGTACATACTCTGACTGGGGACGGAACACACCACGCAGGCATGTACCCTAACCAGAAATTGAACCAGGAATCTTTAGGTTTTGTGGGATACCACTCAACCAACTGAGCCACACCAGCTAGGGTGGGAATTGAGTTTAAAGGTGTTTCCAGAGGAAACACCTCTGGGAAGTGACATCTTTGCAAAAAGAAGAACAATGCAAAGTCTCCTGCCTCCTTGGCTTGATGTGGAGAAAGAAACTGGGGTGGCTAGAATTATATTGAGACTTGGAGAATGAGAAGTAAGATGATCTAGAGAAAGGCGGGAGTGTGACGCATTTATGACCTGTGGTCAGAGGAGCCCAGATTTTGCTTTAATGTTTTGGGAACCATAGAAATGTTTTAAGCTGTGAGGCAGTGGGATCTAACTTAAGTTTTGAAAGAACATTTTTGGTGTTCCAATGAGAACGGACTGAAGGAGGCTAACAGCAGAAACAAGGAGATGGCTTGAAACGTTATTGCAGGAAGAGGCAAGAGGCGATGGCAGGCTGGGTTAGGGTGTTGACAGTGCAGCTGGAGGAGAAGGAGGCGGATTTTGAGATATATTTTGAAAAGAGACAGGGCTTGCTGTCGGATTGGTGTGGGAGGTAGAGGATGACTCCCAGATTTCTAGTTTGATGAATGGAAGGATGAAAGCCCAGTATCATAAAGCCGTAAAGCAGAGCTTCTCTACTTAAAGAGAGAGAAAAAGAAAAAGGGAAAGGTTGGGTCCCGTTCACCGGGGTGCCTTCCCCCTTCCAATGCCCATGGGTCTCCCTAGAATACCTAGGTCATGGTTCTCAAATTTCAGGGTGCCGAGCCACCTGACAAGCTTGTTAAAATACTAGTGGCTACTTGTAGTGTTACTGGAGCAGAGTACTTGGAGCAGATACAAACTAGAATGGTTAATACGAATGTATCTGGTGACTGAGGACTTACGACTTCTTTTGAAAAACAAAAAGCAAGATAGCTTTTAATAAAAAGTATGCTTTTCTATTCTTCATACTCTATTGAAATAATATATAACCAATCGCTATTATTTATATTGCTAGAAACTCTTTGAGTGGTTCTTCCAGCGGTTGGGATGAATTGTACTTTCTGGATGTTATGACATCATCTGTAACCATGAGAACTAATCAATGTGAGTGTGTAACTCTGTGTCTCTGCTTAGAGAAGCAAAGACAACAGTACCATATTTGTGTAATTTGTATAGCACTTAAGATGTACTTGCAGCATAGACAGTAAAAGGGGATCTGGCCATCGTTCATGTACCTTGATGCTTTCTTTATTTGAGCTAGCTTTCTCCTCATCAACGATTTTCTTCAATTTGCACTTTCTGAATTTCTCAAAATGAATAAAGATGAAGAGGAAATTTGCTAATTAAGCCATTAAGCTCAATACAGAGAGTCAAAAAGAGTAAATCAGCCCCAAATAAAGCTGGCCAGCTTTTCTTTTTGCAAATAAGGTTAACCAGTCTCCGCAGTGTTTCTGTCGTTAACAGGTGAGTTGTCCACCCAGAACCACACATCCCTTCAAATGATTTACAGAAGCCGCCTGGTCCTGCTGCGAGCCTGTCCTGCTCGTTATCATCAATTTTCTCTTGAAAGAGAATGTTTCTGCCCTGCTGGTACACACCTCCCTCCCTTCTCTGAGTGGTTATCGCACTTGTGAATCATATGGCACTCGCTACATCCTGCTTAGCAGTCAGCTGTGCATCTCTCTCTCTTCCTGGACCCACACTGTGGGCATTTCCCAAGGTCCAGTCCACCCTTCTGCTCCGGGTTCATCTCAGATCTCTTGCACTGAAGATTTTCAAGCCATACTTCGAACTTTGACCTTTCCCCTTGGCCCCTGACCTGGATTTCTAAGAGCCTGCTGGGTATTTCACTCCCGCCTCAAGCTCCACATGTCTAATAGTGAGGAGTTCACCAGCTGCTACCTCTTAACTTTTTTGCCTGTTAATGATTACAATCCCCCTGGCTGAGACACATATGCTTCTCATGTCCCTTCTGCTCCATATCTAATCAGTCACTCTGTCCTATTGATTTTCTCTGTTCTCATCGACATGACTTATTTACTCACTGCCAAATACACCTTGCACTTTCCCACTGCTAACCTGTGGCTTTACTTACCGAGAGCCTTCCTATCTGCTTATTGAAATGCTCTAAGGAGTTCCAGCCTCACCTATAAAGTTAGCCTTCACCTAGGCAGCTTCTCTCCCAAGCATTTTATTTTTTCTCTGTATTCCCCTAGAATATGTTAATTTCCTCTATAAAAATGATCATGCATATTTTCTTTTTGAAACATAGGTTGTGGTGGAATCTAATGAACAAACGGTACTGAAAAGAAAATTGGGGACAGACTCATAGATGGAGAGCAGGACGGTAGGTAGTAGGGAGGAGGTGTGGGGTGGAGGGATTGAGCAAAAAGGAAAAAGGTCTCATGGACAGGGACAACAGTGTGGTGACTACTGGGTGGCAGGGGGTACAGGGGGACTAAATTGTAATGGGAAAAAATACAATAAAGATTAAATTAAAAAAAAGAAACATAGGTTGTGGTGAAGGTGTTCTTAAACTATTTTATTGTTATTCAAGTTCTCTTATTTGCATGGCTACTTGTATTTTAGTTAGATTATAAATTACCTGAAGACAGGAACTTTGTCTTAAACACTATTGTACTGTAACATCATGCCTGCACAGACAAGACACTCAAAAATACTGGTTGATTTGTTTGCACTGAGTTTGTCTGATGATAGAAATGAAGGAGAGACTTGCATTATAGTTCAGTTTGCAATTTAGTTGCTCATTAAATTGGCTCATTAAACATAAATAATTTTTCTTTTTCTTCTAATATCTTGCCAACAACATGTTTTTTTCCTCTTGAGTATTCAAAAAGGATGTAAGAGCATGATAAAAACTGGAAAAAAAGACTTGGTAGATGCGTTTGCAACAACTTTTCTCTTTATACTATCATAAGGAAAGATCTGCAGCCATTGTGAATTTATACTAATTACCTCTTGCTTAAAAAATGCCACATGTCAAACAACTACAACACCTCAATGGCTACAACAGCAAACTTTTATTTTTGTGCATGAGTGTGTAAGTTGGCTAGAGAGTTCTGCTGATTCGAGCTGGTCTCGGTGAGCTCACTTGGGCACTTGAAGCCTGCTTTGGGGATAGTCGCCAGCTTTGTTGATCTTGGCTTGGCTCTCGTTGCATCTAGGACCTTCGCTGGGGTGACTGAGCTGCCTAAACTCTGCCGCACGTGTCCTCTCATCTTCCATCAGGCTATCCCAGGCTTGTTCTCAGGGTAAGGTAGGGTTCAGACACAGAGAGCCCCTTAAGGTCTGGCCTCAGAACCGGCCCACAGTGATTTTTCTCTCAACTGGATAAAACAATCATTAGACTACCCCCGATTCAGGAAGTGAGGAAGCAGGTCCCACTTCTTGACGGAAGAAGCTACAAATTTTCATTGTGAAGGATATGGAAGCAGAGGTGGACAGAATCCTAGCTGCTTTTGTAATCAATCTACCTCAGAGTTAGACAGGCCTTGCTTCATATGCTAGCACTGCTTTATGGTTGAGCAATGTTGGGCAATTCATTTAACTGCTCTGAGCCACTGTTCCTCAGTTGGAAAATGAGTACTGTGAGAATCAAACAAATACAGACACAGGGCCTGGGACATCACAGGAACTCAATGAGTATCAATAAATTCTTTACAACTCTCCCTCCAGCTGTTCAGAGAAGGGAAAGAGGTATATACCAGCTCTTAACATTATGGACACTAAATAATCTTGTTTAAATTTAATTTGAAGAAACAAAGTGCTAAAACCAAATACATACTTCAGAAAAAAAGACATAAAAGTTTGAACAATAATTTGAAAATTTTTGAATAAATTAACTGGGAAATGAAGCCCAGTGTTATTAAAATCAATAGGGCCTGTAAGCTGATGGGATGGGATCAAGAAAGGGTAGAATGCCAAGTCTGTGGGTCATATAACGGGGAATTTCTCCGTTTTATTTTTTTCATATTCCACATCTGGCTGGGTGACATAATCAGTAGCTTTTGTCTCCTCCCCTTCTCCAGTTTAGATGCACATCTATCACAGATGTTTTCTGAGAACACGTTGTCTTGGTCAGAGAACTCCCAAGCTGCACAGCAGCTCTGACCCGGCGAGACCGCCGATTTCAGGGATCAGGTATCGCATTAGGTACGGGGTTATTGTGGTCCTGAGCAGGGCTGCTGACTTTGTGCAGAGTAAATGCTTCATTAGGGCCAATTGGATGAGTCGGAAGAGGAAGAACAGCAGTGGAACAACAAAAGTGATGCAAAACTAACATTCACTCATTCTGCAATACTTTACTGAAGTTTCTACTCCGTCAAACTGGGGGAATAGTATGTGAGGCAGAGAAGGTTTCTGCCTTCGGATATGTTGTCAAGAGAGGGGTGTTTGTATTTGGTTTATTTTCAGCTAACATTTATTTTATTTTTATCCTCCCCGAGTGTTACTGAGGTATAATTGCCAAATAAAACTTGAGTATATTTAAGGTGTACAATGTGATGATTTGATTTATATATATTGTAAAATGATTACTACAATCTAACTAATTAAACCACCCATCACCTCACAGTATTTGTGTGTGTGTGTCGTGAGAACTGCTAAGATCTACTCACTTAGCAAATTTCAGCACACAACACAGGATTAACAATAGTCAACACGCTATATATTAGATCCCCAGAACTTCCTTGTTTTATAATTAGAAGTTTATAATCTTTGACCAACATCTCCCCATTCCCCCCATCAGTCAGTCGCTGGCAACCACCATTCTACTTTCTGTTTCTGTGAGTTTGAATTTTTTATATTCCACAAATAAATTAGATCATACAGTATTTGTTTTTCTATGTCTGGCTTCTCTTAGCATAGGGTCTTCCAGGTTCATCCATGTTGTTGCAAATGGCAGGATTTTCTTCTTCTTTATGAGTGACTAATATTCCACTATAAACATCTACGTATAGTGATATATACTTATATATATGTAAATACATTACACTTTCCTTATTCATTCACCTGTCCATGGATACTTAGGTCATTTCCACATATTGGCTATTGTGACGACTTCTGCTAACATTTAGTAAGTACTTACTACAAGTCAGCCACTGTGCTAGGCACTTCAGAAATATATGTCTTAGTTAACCTTCACAATGGTCCTACAAGGAAGGTGTTGTTACTAAGCTTATTTCACAAGTTAAGAAACTTAAGTTTTGAGTTATATAAGTTGCCCAAGGTTACCCAACCAGCAAGAGGTGGAGACATTTGGTAACATCCGAAGACAACTGTGATTGTCATGATTAGGAGGGTACTGCTGGCATCTAAGGGGTAGAGACTAGGGATGCTGCTAAACATTCCATAATGCGCAGGGCGGCCCCACCACGAAGAACTATCAGGTCCTAAATGTCATGAGTGCGCAGGGTGAGAGTCCAACATGATTAGCACAGAAGCTGGGATGAGTACTATTGATCTTACTCCGTAGATGAGAAACTCAAGGCTTAGGAGAGTTAAGAAATGTCATTAGTTCATGCTGCTAAGAGGTGGCAAAAGTGGGATTTTTACTGACGTCTTCTAATTCCAAATTCAATGGCTTTCCATTATACCATGAGTCCATGAAGAAGACAAATGGATTTAAATAATTTCATGGCTTTGTCATATTAAACAAGAGAATTTTAGCACCAGAGACCAAGGTAGTGATGTCAGAGAAGAGAAACTAGAAAGTTTTGGGGGAACTAATAGTAGATTGTAATTATAACTTTAGTTCCTGAAAGGTTAGCATTTAAAGTGATGGGGTGAGGAGGATTTCAGTAACAATATTCACTGGGGGCCTGGTGACAAGAATTGGGAGTTCAGAGGGAGGTCAGAACTGGAAATGCACTGCCTTTGACCCTGCAGGCGTTAGCTACGCAGTCATGACAAGTGGGTATCAAGATACAGGTTAACAAAGGAGAGTGAAGAAATAATGGGTGTGTTCTGCAAAAATGTTCATGGAAAAAGAAGTGAGGTGATAAAAAATAAGGGGGGACCAAGAAGGACAATAAAGAAAACAGAATCTGGAAGGTGCGCACAAGATGTGATCTTACTTTAAAAATCAGAAGAATGGGAGCTTACGATTATTCAGAAATCTGTGTTTCTTGGTGTGAAGGGAAGAGTTTCACTATTTCCCATTCTGTGTATTGCCCTAATTTGTATAATTGACAACATAAAATACAACTTTTTTAATGCTGTTAATATAATAGTTATCTGTAAATGTTTATTAAACTTTAGGTTTTATTTAGGCTCTATTTAGGTAAAAGCCTTAAGTTTCTGTCCCCAACTCTCAACCTTCTGGTAGCTCCCAGTGGGACGTGGACACCCCAAAACATCACTTATTTGAGGCCAATGTTCTTGTTTCTCTCTGCTGAGTCTACACATCCTTGTTTGACCAAATAACAGGAACAAACAATTCCTTCCATAATGTGCTCTAAGGTGCCACGCTTCTGAGAACTGCATCTGAAAATTGATTCCCTAGTACTATGGTGCAATGTGATTTTAATCAGCCTGCTTGTTATTTATGGGATAGAAATGGTAGGGATTTGACCAAGTGTCAGTCCAGATAGTGCCAGCTCTGGATGGGGAAAAGAGCTGAGGGGAGGAGGTTAGAGCACAGCTATAAATGGTTGTGGGGGTACCAGAACAGCTGACCACAACAGCAAAAGGTTATTTGACTAATAACAATGTGCTGTGGTGACATGTCTCCCAACTTTTTTTAATGTAAAATGACTATTAATACTAATACGGGTTAAGATTTTTTTGTTCATTTACTATGTGCACAGCATTGTATTCAGCACGTTCTAAGGATTATCCCAGTCTGACTCTCATAAGGACTTGAATGATCTAGGTTTCAGCATCACTTCTTCTACCTGCCTTAGGGCAGGTGAGACTCTGACTAGGATTTAGAAAAGCTGGAATATCTGGGCTCACTTTCTCACAAAAATCCTCGCCTCTAAGCACGGCTGGCCCATAGAACTCTCTGTGATGAAGGAAATGTTTTGTATGCTGTCTAGTATGGTAGATGCTGGCCACATGTTGGCATGGAGCCCTGGAAATGTGGTTAATTCCACAGACTGGCACTGAAAAACATGAACAAAAACGGAATTTTAATTAAAATTTAAATGTAAATAGCCAATTTCGTAGCCCTTTTGAATGTCACAAATGGTTTTTCTAAGGATAACTATAAACAGCATTGAAAAGATACAACATTTCTACCACTGTAGAAAATCTATTAGCACTGTTTAGGAGAACTTCTGCATTTTTTTCCCCTCTCTGTTGGATTTTAGGGCAAGCAGAAAGGCTTTCTCCTCCTCTTGCCAGCTTCTTTAACCCTCTGACTTCAGAGAAAAGGGAGGTTCCTATTCGCCTTCCATCTTCCCTTCCTCCACCCCCAAACTGCCCACCCCTATGGCTGCAGCTTGTCCAACAGCCTTGGGGGAACCCCAAAGGGTAAATAGGTGGAAGTGACCTTCTGTATCAGGCACAGCCTATGAGCGCTAGCTTCTTCCTCCTCCTCAACAATCCACAATTGCTCAGCTCTCAAAAGATTAGAATCATTCTGCCAGAGACAAAATCAGGTAAACTAAATCTGAACACTCTAGGAATAAAAAACATGCACAAACCCCAAACACAACGTTTAAAGAGGTAAACAAAATATTTGCTTTGGGCTTTGATAGAGCTCCTATAAGTGGTGACTTGGAAATAAGCCTCTGACATTTCTATTCTCCAAAATGTTTTAAACAAACTGGTTGTCCTACATTAGTTAAGGGGAAAGTGCGGCTGATTTTTGTTTTTTGTTTGCCACCCAAAACAATGTTTAACTAAGAGAAGTATTTTTCTGAATCACAAAAGTATTCAAGCCTTTAACCTAAAGACCTTCACAGATGAGAACTCAGGGCTCAACCCTGACTCTACATTTTAATTCCATTTTCAATGCTAATGAATCCTTTACAAGCCACATGTGCTCATTCTTTTGCGTCTTTTAGACATAGATTCACTAATCATTACTTGTATATAACTCAGTTTTTTTGCAAGTGCAAAATAGAACTTAAATCCAGATTTATAGAAAGTAGGAAAGTCAGCAGAGGGAAAGAGACAAAATAGCCAGGGGGTAAAATGAGGAAGGACTGCCCTAATCTATTTTTAAAATACCCTAAGGTATTGTGTGGCCACTGCAACTTGTAGACCCAGTAACTTTAGACCCCTTGCCAAATTTTCCAGAAAGTCGAACTCATTTTGACACTTTGATGGAAAACCAACTAAATCACCTAGGGATTCTTGTTAAAATGCAAATTATGATTTAGAGGTTTTAAGAGTGGGCCTGGGATTTTGCATTTCTAGCACATTTCCAGATAATCATAATGCTGTTGAGTGGCAAGGATGTAGAAATTTCCAGGAAGGTGAGCCTGGAACCTGCCTTCCGTGCGTGGGGTACCAATTGACAGACTCAGGCAGCTCCTTTTTCTGGTCAGTGAGACAGCCGACTTAAGGCAACCGTTTGGGTAGCTGGACCAACTTTCGCACAATCAACAATAATAAATTTTACTGGGGTGCGTTAAGTACTCGGTGCCTGTACCTCATTTTGTCCTTTCAGCAAGCACATGAAGTGCACACTATTATTATTTTCGTTTTATAGGGGAAGAAAACTGAGGTTTAGAGACTTAAGGAACTTGTCCAAGGTCCCGAGCTTTGTTTTTCTCTTTTTCTTTTCTTTCTTTCTTTCTTTTTTTTTTTTTTTAATTTTAGAGAGAGGGGGAGGGAGGGAGAAAGAGAGGGAGAGAAACATTGATGCGAGAGAGAAACAACGATTGGTTGCCTTCTCTACGCTCCTGGGGACGAACTTGCAACCCCGGCAGGTGCCCTGACTGAGAACCAATGGCAACCCTTTGGTTTGCCGACCCGGCGCAAGCAACTGAGCTACACTGGCCCTGCGCGAGCATTTCAGAAGAGCTGAATCCAGGACCCTCTAATTCCAAGAGGCCTCAATTTCCTGTGCTCTGAAAGGGAAAGGGCTGGCTGGGAAAGTCCAGACCCACATACTTCTAAGAGAGTCCTTAAATTCTTTCTGGAGACCTTGTTCTTTGACTCTGCAGGGAAAAGTTCTTTCCGAGAACACCCGGCGCCGTCGGCTTGCCTAGGTCAGGGGCACGGATTGGCTCTTCCTTAGGAAGGGTCGGAGGGTGCTGGAACAAGCTGGCTCGGGACAACGCGGGCTCAGGCATTGCATAATCTCGAGGCGTCCCTCCCACTCACACCCCCTTCGGGCCCCTTGCCCCTTGCCAAGCTGCAACTCTTAGAGCTGATCCCAGGCATAAATCAGTCCCGTTCGCCCGCTCCGCAGAAAGTCCACGGCAGAGCTGGGGCGCTGAACACTGAAATTTTCCCTGCCACGCTCTCCGCCCTCAGCAGTGCCCGCGGGGCCCCGGCCCCAGCCCCGCCGGCGCCTCCGCCCCTTGTGCTCCCCGCCCCACGGAAGCGCGGATCGCGGCGCCCGGGGCCCGGGAAAGGGCCACCGCCCGAGGACACGGCACGGTGGGTACTCCTGGAGGCATGTCGGCGCGCCACCGCCGGGGCTGCAGCGGTCGACGCGAGGTGAGGACGCGGCGGGACCGCCAGGCTAAAGGCCTGGGTATGGCGGTAGTGGGAGAGGGGTCTGCGTGTTCTGGGAGGGCCGCGGGGCGCTACTGTCTGGACAACAGGCTGCCCGGTACGCAGTCTCCCGAGAGCGACTCCGGCGCCGGGATCCCCATCGCGTGGACCAGTGAGCCGCATTGTTTTACTGTCTTCCCGCACCCGGGCTCACCTGTGCCGAGGGCGCGGTGGCTCAAGTGAACTACGCATCCTTGGTGGCGGGGCGGCGAGGCTCTAGCGCTGGGCTTGGTGGAGCTGGCGTAGGGCACTCCTTTCGCTGCCCGCGGCCCCAGCGCCCAGCAACGCGCCAGGAGCCCGCCACCCCAACCCGGGTCCCTCGGAGCGCCTGCTGGCTCAGGGAGAGACACGTGCCCACTTCCCGTCGGTTTCGGGCCAGCGCGCCTGCAGTTTCTGGGCAGGTGCCTGGAAGAGAAGAGGCTTTGATCCCCTCCCGCAGTTTTCCAGTGCGGATTTCTGCGTGCAGTAGAAACCGCCATTCTAGGGGATTCTGTTTTTAGTGTAATTTAAAAAATCTCCCTTCTGCCTCAGGTAATAATGTTTATTTCTTGTGCGTGGTATACTGAAAGCAGAGCAGCCTTCAAAACCTTCAATTGACTGAACTGAAGTCCTCAGTTGCTTCTTGTCCTCAAAGAAAAGCAATGATACCTATATTGTGTACTGGGAGACGCGGCGGGGGGTGGGGAAGTATTCGCAGCAAAATTGTATAATAAGGCAGGATTCATGTCCTGCGGCTATTTCGTTAGGCTGCAGTTTTCACAACTCAGCATTCTGAACCTCTTATGACTTTTTTTTTTTTTAAACCGTAAGATAGGACTCGCCAGCACACTGGCTAAACCTTACTTCCATTCTGAAGGGACTCTAATTAGTTCCTCCTACTTGTTTCTTTGCTGAGAGCTGGACAACCTGCTGGCAGAGCCAGCTTAACCCAGGAGGAAAGTCGTCAGGCCTGCAAAATCACTAGCTTTTAAAATCACGTCCCCTGCATAGTTCATACCTGCCTCCTTTCCCTGCCAAATGTTATGCCAAAATAGGCTAATGGGACCTGACCCTTCCAAGGTGCCCAACATATGTCTGTTGAAATAAAGGATGGAAGTTAGGAGTAGTAATTAAGTGACTGGATTTGGTCACTTCTAATCACAGGATCTTGAAAACGAGAAAGAATTTTAAAGATTATCTATTCAAACCTTCACCTTACAGCCCAGGAGGCTCAGATTCCAGTTGGCAAGGATTGGCCAAGCACATGCTGTTAATTGGCGATGGAACCAACACCAGAATCAGGGCTATCTTCTTCCCTTTTAGTTCTGTTTTCAAAGTGTATTGTTAACAGGCACATTGAACAAAAAATTACATGACTAGAATCACCTAATCACATCATTTTCCTGTTCTTAGTTTTTATTTATCTTTTTTAAGCTGGTGGGCTTCTGAAATAGATGAGAGAGGTTGATTTGGACAAATCACCTTTGTAGTACCACTTTTAAAAATAGAAACCCTTAATTTTAAATAATATTTACATTCTTCCTGTATGAAGATGAATATGCTGATACACCTCTGGTGAACTTTCCAGAAAAAGAGAAGTAATCAAAACAGATGGAGTAAATTTACCCCATTCTCTCCTTGGTCTAGTTCTTAGCTCCCTATGGTGATGATTGGTTAGTTAAAGGTGTGATTTGACTCTGGAGCCAACTTTAGAAAAGTGTTTTGTATGAAGACCATTTGTGTTTGTGATTAACACAGCTGAGAAAGGAATTTTAAACAAACTTATTTAGTATTTTAGCATTGTATTGCACATTTAAAAAATGTTTTTCAATTTCGCTCAATTGAACAGATACTTAGTGAGAGCCTACTGTGTGCCTAGTGCTGTTGTAGGCATCAAAACAAAGAACTTTGATCCTGTGGAGCTCAAATTACAATTCATTCATTAGAATTTTTCCAGTATTTTGTTAGGCGGATAGAAGACGATTTCAGTTTTGCCTAAAGTAGGGAGATAAACGTAAGTGTTCCAAATTATCTTCTTTCCAGTCCAATGATTCTGCTGATTTTATAATCACTGAAAACAAAGAAGCAAATTCAGATGAAGTTACTTCGACTTTAATGAACTGACATTCTACTGTACAAGAATACAAATTCCCACATTTGGTTATTTTATGTATGTTCATTCAGAGTCCCTAAAATTACATTTCCTTTAGTGTAGGGACATCATTGTGGTGACATTAAACTTTAAAAAAAAATCTTTTTAAATGTTTACTTTTTTTGGTATATTTTATTGATTATGCTATTACGGTTGTCTCAATTTTTTTTTACCCCTTTATCCTCTCCACCCTGCACCCCATCCCACCATCCCCACATCAACATTTTCCCACCACCACTTCCCCCAGCCCCAACCCTCCCCACCTCCCACCCTCAATCCTTCCCCCATTTGGCTTTGTTGATGGGTCCTTTATGCAGGTTCCTTTGGTGACAAACTTGAAGCACGGGAGGATTAGTTTTCTCAATAGTGTTAGTGCCCCATGTTAGTGTTGCAGCCTGTAATTGTATTCGTTTGTAAGATGTAGCTTCTTATTTATTTATGAGGATGGTGTTCTGCTTTTATTTTGTCTCACTTTACATTTTGTCCTCCATTCCTCCCCGCCCCACCCCCATAATAGTTATAACTTATTGGTAAATCTGTTACCACAGAAGTTTATCTTTTTAATCAGACTTTGCAGTTTTAAACATTTTCTGATTTTCTCAATTGCTTTTTCTTCAGAATGGCACAGTTTGCAAGCTTAGGCATGTTTATTGTTTTTAACAAAGGCTTATCAAAATGAACTTGGCTGTTTTTCAGTAGTATACAGCCAAAATAAAGTATTTAGTGCAGCTTTTGGGATTGTTTATGCATTCCGTACCTAACCAATTGTTTTGCTTTTTAAAATTGCTTATTTGGAAGCTGTGTTCTTATGAGTGCCTTTCTAGTATATCTAAAAACTCACTCATGAAAGTGGTATAATAATTTAATTGAGAAAAAATCAAATCCACCCTTGAAGATGTAGGGAGATTTTTAAAAAAGGTTTTATTTATTTATTCTTAGAGAGATGGGAAGGGAGGGAGAAAGAGAGGGAGAGAAACATGGATGTGGGAGATATACAGCAACTGGATGCCTTTCACAGGCCCCCTGCTGGAGTCCTGGCCTGCAACCCAGGCATGTGCCTTGACTGGGAATGGAACCCGTGACCCTTTGGTTTGCAGGCTAGTGCTCAACCCACTGAGCCACACCAGCCAGGGCAAATTTTTAGTACAATGATTGTCACTCTGTCTGTTTCTAATTTGTTCTACATCAAAGGGCATCAGGAATTGTCATCTTATTTGAAAGTGATCTGTGTTAAACCGTTGGAGGAGAGTCATGATTTCTGACGGCTGCCAGGCACCCACAGTAATTGATTTTCTTCATTTGCCCACCACTTTGCTCTTTCAGATCCTCATCCCCCCTTCTTTTACTGCACGTTGATGAATGGAGTGAGTTGCTGTAGCCAGGTAGGAAGTTATACACCATTAATTAATTACTTAACTAATGTACTCATTCATTATTTACATAATAAATGTTTATTGACCCTCTCCTTATTAAAGATTTGTGCAAGGATTGTGCTGTGATCGCCCCTTTTCCTGTGCTGGTAGCTAGAAGGGATATTAGGAAACGGAATCTCCCTCTCAATCAGCTAACACCTTGGTATGGAAGAAAAGACATTTTGTGCCTAGCTATAATACCGGTTATAACCACCATGACATAGATAAGTATGTTGGAAATTAAAACTAAGGAGGGAGGACATATAGGCACCGTGAGGAGTCGCGGCTTAGGGAAGTCTTTCTACAGGACATGCCTGAGCTGCTCCTAGAAAGATGGGTAGGATGGTGAAGCCTTTACAGGGCAGAAGGGTACATCTATCTTTATAAGAACACATCTTTGCTTCTTTTTGAAGATACATACAAGACTTCCTCGTGGGAACCATTTGAAGCTGTGTTGAGTTGTATAATAGAAACTTACACTCTTTACTTGTATACCTTTCCGTCCTGGATAATGGAGTACCAGCCAACACTAAAACAACTCATTGGGGTAACTGACCCTTTACTTTCCCTCTGAAACACATTCTGGTATTTGCTGAAAGCACAGACCACTGTGGCAAATAACTATCATAATGAAGTAGTGTACTTTGCTTTTATCAGTTCAGCTGCACACTGATAGTGGTGCTTGGTCATAGTCCTGTTTATTCCAGTAGTACTTGCTATTGTAATTTAATTAAATACCGTGCAAGCTGATGTAAGTGAATGGCTTACATCACTTACATCAGAGGATGCTATTTCAATGAAAACTAAGTTAATAGCCATATAGGCTCATAACAGTAAGCCATGTTAAAAAACAGCATCACCACATGCGACAACATAGAGAAACCATGAAAACATGATGCTAAGTGAGGAAAGTAAGACAACAAGCCACATGCTGTATGATTCTGTTTATATGAAATGTCCACAACAGGCAAATCCACAGAGACAAAAAGTAGATTAGCGGCTGTCAGGGTGCGGGCCTTGTGGAGAACTGAGAGTGACTGATAATGGGTACAGGATTTCTTTTTGGGGTGATGGCTATGTTCTAGAATTAGATAGTGGTGCTGGTTTTACAGCATTTTGAAGGTTCTAAAAACCACTGAATTGTACCCTTTAAAATAATTAAAATAGTTAATCTCAAAAAAGACTATAAAGCTGAAAAAGCATCATCAACAAACAAGCGATTACTACTTAGATGTGGAATAGACAGCTGTAAAAGATTGGAAAACTATAGTAAAAAAATCGAGAAGGATTTTGCACTCAGGTGTTTTCACAAGTGATTTGAAGTTACCAGTGCTTTCAAGAATTGAAGCAGAAGGCATGCCTGATCATGGCGCAGGGGCCGAGCAAGTTCCAGGCGCGGGGGCCGGCCAAGAACAAGATGGCACCGGCCAAGGGCCAGAGGGCAGCTGCGGTCTCCGGGCAACCGGGAAATGGCCCGAGGAAGGGAGCTGGTGTTACCTATCGCCCCTGAGAAGGCGGGTATTGTGCAGCCGCGAGAGCTCAAGCAGTTACCTCTCAGACCCGGATCCAGAAGAAGATTGAACACCATGTGGTGGTGGAAGCAGCACCTGCCTGCCCAAGGAGCTGGCGCTGCTGAAGGTCTCCACCCAGAAGCCAGAGGCAGCCTTTCTCCGGCACCAAGACACCTTCCTAAGGACGCAGCCCCTGCCTCCAGGCTCCGACCTGTGCAGTTGTTTGTTGAATGAAGGAAAGGATTGTTTCTGCGAGGATAATTTTGCCTTTCAGTGACTCAGTTACCATCACTCAATGCATTGTCTCTGTACAACATACCCTTCGGGGCTGCTTCATAGCATTAGCATTTCCTTCTAAAGATTCTGTAGCTCTGTAAATTGTAAGCAGCTGGTAGCAACAACAAACCACTCTTATCTGTAGACTTGTAAATTCCAGCCCTTCCAGCAGAGGCTCTGTTGATAACCCTCCTCCCCCTTGGTAAAACCCACATGGCTCCATATAACATACATCTGCCTGGATTTCACAGGAGTTCAGTAAAAATTTTAACATATATTCATTCTAAAAGAAACTAAACGAAAAAGAAATGGAAACTGGAAATCTGGGGGTGGTTTAACCTGAGAAAGACAACACAGAACTCCAGTCATGAGCCAAAGGTAGTGAATGATTTTACTTTTATTTATGTGACTAAAATTGAAATAAAATATTTAAAATATAATATATCAACTTTTGGACTCTCACCTTTTACTGACTTCTGATTGCTTCAATTAAGAAAACTTTTAATATTTCAATTTCTTAGGGTAACAAGTGTATCTTGAAAATAGCTCATCTTTCTATCCATCTAATCGATATAATATTATTAGTCAATTAAAACTATAGAGGTGACCTGAACCTAGTTTTCAAGTTCCAAATCACCATAAAAATCACAGCCATTTTCCCTCCAAACTGTCAATGTGGCTCCCTGGCTCCTGCATGTAAACAAAGTTGTAACATAATATCTTAACTGTACCAATACTTAAATATTTGTTGACTCTATAATTTTTCAAAATATTTCTGAGACCAATTAAACATTTTCTGGTTTATTTATATTATATATTACATCTTACAGATTAAGATTGTAATTTCATATTTTGGGGACCAACTGAAATTGTTTTGTCATCCTACTTTTTTTTGAAGAAATACTTCACACGGAAGTGAACTCATATTTATCTGCTGAAAACAGTTGTATTTCTTGAAAAAGCAACTTCAGGCCTCTGAACCTCTAACTCATAGTCCGTGAAGGAACCACCAGCAGACAAATAAATAAAAAAATGCAACCTTATACCCATACTCACAACAAGTCAGATCTGTTTGAAGGGAGAATGGCGCGCTTCTTCGTTAGTCAGGACGGGTCAGTCAGACAACTTGCAGAAAGCATCCTTGAATGCCATTATTAACTAATCATGCATGGGAGGGGGAACCCAAATTCACAGGCATCACTGCTGTCAAAAAGAAGTGGTTTGTCCATGTTGATGTCTGACAACTGAGTTGATTTGAGTCTGTACCAATGGTTCTCAATGCTGGCTACACATTAGTATTCACCTTGGGAAGGAAGAAATATTGGTACCGAAATTCAGGAAGTCTGGGGAAGACCCGGGCCTCAGTCATTTTTAAAGCTCCCCTAGTGAATCTCATGGGCAGGCGGGGTTGTGAGCCACTGATTGATATAATACTTTTATCTTTTTAACTTGTTTTTGGAATTTCTTCATGTAGTGTCTACTCAGTATACAGGAAGCTTTCTCAATGGTTAAGTGAGTTTTTGCTGATTTTTTCCCCCCATGGGATTCACTGAACTTAATTGCTATACAGTGTCAAAATAACCAAATCAAGCAAATTGGTATAATTACAGTCAACCAACCAATCAACTGACCAACTTGTTTCATGTTTTTCATGATTGTGGTGTCATAGGTATTTTTCTTCAGGGTAATAATTTGGTTTTTTCTTCTACAAAATCTGTTTTCTCTACAATGCTTATAGATATGTCCTTCTTTATTATGACTTCCCATAACTGATTGAGTAGTCAATCCTAATGCTCAAATTTTCCTCTGGATAATTTTTTTATTTAATTGAGTCAAAATAGATTTTGGAAATATAAGACTTATATAAGAAAGCCATTATACTGAACTCGTATAAGACAGAGAGCAGTTTAAACCCGGCCTCATATGACTTAAAATATAACTAATTTCAGGTTTTTCCTTGTCATTAGTATTCACTGTCTTTGACAAAATGTGGTGAGGTGGCTGACATAGAACATAAAAAATACTGATCTAGCACACTTCCCTATCTATAATGACATTGTTCTTATCTTTTAATATTCATGGAAATTCTCTCCCACCATTACGAGTTAGTTTTCTGAAACTGTTTTTTAACTCTTGATTCTTGTATTAAAAATAACACCTCCATGGATCTTGATCAATAATTTTGAACTGTGCTTTGCAGATTTCTGGGAGTTTCACAGAGCTTCAGGGGCTGTTATGGGGACAATGTGGTGGGGGCAGCACATCGAGTTTAGGGCTCCTGTTGGTGGCTTCTTCTGAAACTAAGCAGGTGTGCTATTCTTGATTTCACGTTTTGGGTTGCCAAATAAGATTTGATTTGAACAAAGGATTTATTGAAAAAACAAGTTTATAAGTGACTAGGCCACTAGGCTTCTAAGTTTCTGCTTCCCTTTCCCTACCACATTAGTTCTGGTAGGTCCTAATTGTAGCTACTGCTGTGCAGTTTTGAAAAAAACAGGGAAAGACTTTGGTCTCGTTAAGTTTATACCCTCCATGTTTGTAGGGAAAGAAAGCAAAATGAGCAGCTAGATATTCTGGGCAAGAAATATAGATTGCAAACTACCAGCATAGAGTGTCTGTTTAAGTCCCGCATGTGGAACTAATTACCAAAGGCGAGTGTTTATGGAGAGACGTGAGATGCGTCAAAGGTGAAATCCTGAGGAAGAGCTATTCGGGCTCAGGTGCCCTCTTCTGTACTCACATTAACCCAATATACATTGGTCAACAAAACTTCCTTTTTTAATATTTTAACTTGCTCTTTTCCCACACGTGCTTGTGCCTAACTGTCCAGAACATTGGAGCTTAAGTATATATGTGTGTGGTGGAGGTGGCGGGTCGGGTCAGAGCACAGGCCTTTGGAAACCCTACATCCTGCACAAAACTTTAGGGCTCCTACATGGATAGCTAGGCATGGAATGAGAAGGTAAATTTGAATGTTTAAACATTGTAGTATTTTTGGCATAAAATGATTGGTTACAAAGTACCGTGGTTCCTTGACTTTTAAAATCCAGACATTTCCCCCATATTTTTGTCCTTCCTTTTGGAATTAGAGCAGCGACTGCTAGATTCTAGGTGTGGTCCCTATGAGGCCCAGGGGCGAGTACCATTCCATATGGGTCTGAAGCTTCATTTTGTTTCGTGGACACAGGCCCTGCCTTCGGTGCCGGCCAGTTACTTGGCAAATCTAGTTACAAGGCGCACCAGGCAACAGTGTAGTAACTTAATTTAAAAATACATAAACCAATAAGAAGCATAAATGGTAGGTACAAAATAGACAGGGGGAGGTTAAGAATAGTACAGGAAATGGAGAAGCCCAAGAACTTATATGTACGACCTTGGACATGAACTAAGGAGGGGGGATGCTGGCAGGAAGGGGGTGCAGGCAGAAGGGAACAAAGGCGAGAAAAAGTGGGCCAACTGTAGTAGCGTAATCAATAAAATAGACTTTAAAAATATATAAACCTTCTTGGAAAAAGTCTAAGTACTGGGGTAATGAATAAATACAGCTTATAAATAAGATACTCTCAAAAATATTTTACTTAATTGGGCGTTCCAATGATAAAAGGAGTGGTCATTGTATCAAAAATTAAGCCGCACACATTTTTTTCTCTTCTTTTTACTTCTTTAGGTTGACTTCTTTGATTATCTTACACATTCAAAGAAGATAAAATACAGGCAAGCAAATACTATTGTCATTGTATCACCCTGGCGCATTCTGCTTTCTTTATAAATTCTCACATGATAATACACCTAATTGGTTGTGAATACAAGCTATGTTATGGTAAAGTTTCAGTTTAGTGTTTTATAGTTTTAATAGTTTTAAGTTGGAGAAGAGGTATTTAAATTAGGTGAAATAGAATTAATTACCTTTGAAGTCCCTACTAAAAAATGTTGTGATGAAATGTTAAAATAACTCATTGAGTTTGCCCCTGCATCAGGCCGAGCACCCAGCATGTGTCTCACACTGCTGGGTGCGAAGGCCCACAGGGAACAGGTGGGGCCTTGACTCAAAGGCCGCAGTCCCCTAGGAGGCACAGGTGTGTGGACAGGCAATCGCAGCATTGTGATGAGTCCCACGAGTGAGCGCTTTCTACTGCGGTTCAGAGCCAGAGGCTCTCCACGCTCTGTGTTGGTCAAACTATTAAAAGAATCATAGCAGTTCATGAGGCGAGCAACCCAGGGAGGCCTTTCTAAGTAGCAGGAGCAAGAGGCACAAAGGTGCTGACATGGGAAAATGCACTGTGGAGTGGAATAAATGCTTGCTTCTTTAGGGCGACTTCATGCAGGAGCTGGATCCTTTGGGGTCCTGTGCATCACACTAAGATGCAAGAAATTTTGATTCTTTTTTTGGCTGCTGAGAGTGGTCCTCGAAGGCTTTTAAAGAGAAGTGGGGCAGGAGTGGGGGTGTGGTGATAAAATTAGCTTGTGTTTCAAACTGATAACCCTGAATGAGGCTGCAAAACAGATCCAGGAGGGTGACAAACGAGGGGTCTGTTGAAGTGACTCAGATGGGAAATAAGGCTAATGTCTCCCAGTAAGACTTGCTTTATTTATTATTCTTGGTGCTTGCTGCCCTATAGGGAATGTGGTAGAGAAATTTGGTCATCGATTTGATATTCTGTGCAAGCAATACATAATTTGGTCATCATTGGCTAATAAGCTTGGTTGAAATCGTATGATTAGATGTCATTACCTGGAGAGCGTATGTAGAGTGAGTTGTGAAATGGATCAAAAAATTGTGGAGAATAACTAATATGTGTTCACATTCTACACGGGGCATCCCTTGGTCTTTTTGTTACTGGGCAAGGGCCTGGCCCTGAGTGGGTCTGCCTAGGGCCGACTGTAATGTGTGGGTTCTTGAATTCATATAGGATAGATTTCATAACCCAAGTCCAGGTGACTCTGAGGGTGTGTTTATTAAAGCTGGGGACAGTGAAACAGGAAGGGCTTAGCGTAGAGGAAGCAACAGGGGGGCCTGGGCTGGGCTACCTCAGCTCACGGGGAAGTCAGAGAAACGGGGGCCCTAGGGACAGGTTCAGGGGATTAGCCTGGGACAAGCTGCCAGCTACCCATTGCCTCAGAGTTTAGGAGACAGCGCCTGTGGGGACAGGAGTGTGGGGTGCAGAGAAGGAAAAGGAAATGGTGCTGGCTGCCCCTCAAAGGGAGAGTCAGGGGCACCGCACGCTGGGTCCTTTGTCTTGAGGCTTTTATCTCTCTTTTGCAGGTGGGAATCTTAGAGGAGGTCTCAGGGGAGGGTTGCCCAGGTGTGCCCTTTCAGGGTCATGGTCTCCACTGATTGACCAGTGACAGGGCAGGGGGCCTTCAGTCATTGTGGTTGGTTCTAGCTTCGTCCGCTTGGTTTTGCTGCTTTTTGGGGTGTGGAGCTGAAACACAGCTGAGGCCTAGATGTCATCTCCAGGGAGGAAAGGCCAGGGGAGAAAAGGTTACCCTGGGGGTGAGGTCCTTGTTTTTCCAGTTTTGTCGCCTGCCAGGCACTCAGGACCTTCCACGCTGGTGACCATCTGCACGGGCTGGAACTTGCTGGGCCATTGTGTTCAGCTCTCTGTGTCAGTTTCCCTGTTCCACTTGCCAAGGAATTTTCCCAGCTTCTCACTCTCCGGTCTCATTTGTGCCTTCCTTTTTTTAACTCTAATTTCCTGGCATGTGTTGATCGTTTTCACCAGACTGACTGTCAGGTTGGGGACTGAGTTTTATTTACAGTGTCACTGCCATTGCACAACTTCAGAAAACATTGTTCCACCGTCTGAGTGGCTGTGTCTCACTGTGTGTAGTGGCCTCTGGAGCTGTGTTTCAGCGGTCTCTGCTTAGCTGGTCCCAGCAGTTGTCATGGTACCTGGCATATGGTAAGTGTTCAGCATGTTCATTGAATGAATGAATAAATGACACAATAAATGATGAGTGCTCAGAAGAAGAAGGATCTAACAAATGAAGTAAGAGGCACAGGTCTGTGGGGGAGAAGGATAAACAGGAGAGACTCCTGTCATGGAAATTCCAGGAAGAAAGAGTTCAGTAATGAGAGCGAGGTCAACAGTGCCAAACATTACAGAGATGCTAGTCGACTAAGAATGGCAGAGTTAGGACTCGTGCATTATCAACAACAGCTCGAGCGATGTGTAAGGGAGGCAGAAGGCAAACTCCATTCCAGTGAGGTAACAACGAGAAAAGGGATGAGGAGATATAGTCAGTGTGCACAGGTCCTTGAGATGCTATAGCTTTAAGGGGAAGAAAGTAATTGGTGGTGTCTAGAGAGGCTGAACGGGGTTTTCTTTCCTTATCTTTCCTTCCCCTCGCGTCTTTTCTACCTCACTTTCTTCCTTCCTGCTTTCAAGATGATAGACACTTGAGTACATTTATAGGTTAGAAAGGAAGCAGTGAAAAGGTCTAGGCTTAAAACGTAGAAAAGAGGAGAGGTGGTATGTATTGGAGAAATTAAGTATAAAAGGAAATGTCTTTCTTTGAGAAAGGCAGAAAAGAGATGAGGATGCACGCAGATAGGAATAAACTGGAGCACCCGCTGAAGGAAAGAAAATGGAGGGAAAGCCAGGCAACAGCCCATTCTCTCTACAAAATATTAACTACCATGTTTTGGACACTTTCTATGTTCTAAGCATTATTAGAATTAATTTGTTAACTCATGAATTTCTTGCACCAGCCCTGGGAAGAGGAAATTATTATTCTAATTTTACAAATGAGGCAATGGAAGCACGGAGGGATTAAGCACCTTGCCTGAGGTTATATAGTGAGTAAGAGGCAAACCCGGGATGCAGAGCTGTTCACCATCATCCTGTGCTGCTGCAAATGATGGGCCCATAGAGCACTTAAGATTTTGAATAACCATAGTGTGGATGAAACAGGTACAACATACAGTTGCTGAGTCACTTAATAACTTAGTCTGTGTTGGAAATGATAACTATGTTGCATCATCAAACTTCAAGGTTGAGAGATTGCCTCTTGCAAAACTTGCCTGACCGGTTATAGGAGTGGACAAGTTTGGATATTCGCAGTGATGGGGAATTGGGGATTGGTGACTTAGAAGGAGTTGGGGTGCCGGAGAAAGAGCGATTGATGTGCTGGATCATGAATTCTAGCCTCTAAGTAGAAGGAATGAGAGCAGGACAAGCTGACGAAATGGGAGAAACTGTAAGAACGAGGAGCCTAAGGGCCCAAGGAAATTGAAAACAAGGCACATTACTGGTTGAGAAGTTGGGACTTGTAGAGGGTAGAAAGTTGGGGTTAGAGAGGAGTGCTTAATTCTCTCAACAACCCTAGATTTCAGAAGTGAAAGCTGGCACCAGCGATGATAGGTTGATGGTGTGGCTTTGGGAGTACATGACAAGTGGATTGGTGGTGAATCTTATGGGACACGACAAGGTCAAGGTTGAGGCTGAGATCTGCAGAGATGTTGGGTAGATGCTGACTTTGTCCCTCATTGGAGGATGGTGCCTAGAAGCCCTAAGGACTGGCCTAGACTTCAGATAGCTGCAACTCACATATGTGAATTTGTCATGGTTTTAGGGAAAGATATGAAAGATTAGCTCTTATCTGGTATACAATAAGAATCACGCATTGTCTTATCAAAGAACAGTTGAATAGCTTATATTTTGTACTGTAGTTTTTGAGTAAAAGAACTTCAAGTATCAATTGGCAAAAGAACACATTTCACAAGTAACTTTGGATGCTTTCGCCAAATGGTCATTATTGCCCTGGAAAGAAAAGACCATGTGCTCTGATAAAATCTCCTCTTCCTCTTCCTTTCTCCTCCTCTTTCTTTTCCCCTAGTCATACACAATACAGCACTGTCTGGGCAGAGAGAGGCAGCTAAAGATCATCAGGCTTCCAGATGTAGAGTTTGTTGTCATTTGTGGGGGTGGAGGTCATGGGAGAGGGGCCGGAAACTTCAGTGGGAATCAGTGTGGTGTCTGCTTCTATAGTTAGCCATGCGATGGGAGCCAGCAATATGTGCGCCCTTTGTACAGCTGTGCATACCAGTGTCTCCTTTTCTTTCCTGCCTGTTTAGGACTTAAGGAAATCAAAGTTAGAGCTGATGTAAGCTTAGAAAGCCCCATATGTGAAGACATGGAGCTACTACATAGGGGTAGGATATGTGTCTAGGGTCTGATATGTAAGTGGCTTGTGTAGATAGTGTATCAGTGGGGTATAAGGAACAGAAACGCCAACCTGGACTGGCTTCACTAGTTAGGAGAATTCCTTCATGTAGTAGAAAGTTCAGGAGCAGAACATCTGGGTTGTGACTTTGCTTCTCTGTGATTCTTTTGACACTGTCCCTGCTATGAGTTGGTTTCATTTCAACCTGATTCCCGTCATGGCCCCAAGATGGCTACAGTAGTCACATCGAGATACGAAACGCCCAGTGGAAGGGGAGAAGCCACGTCTTCATGTCTCCTCAGTAGTGAGGAAACAGTTCCCAGAAGCTACCAAAAGACTTTTCCTCAAGTCATTGTCAAGGATTGGGTCACTGCCTTTTCCGCCATTCAGTCCGTGGCTGGCAGGGGGAACAGGATTGCTGTAATTCTTGATTAACCACTGGGGAGGAACTGGCTGTTTATTTCCAAGAGAAGGCTGGAGACATTACTGAGAGATTTCAGCCTTGTCAAAGGAAAAGAGCCTCGGTTATTGGTCAAGTCCCCCACTTCAGTATCTGCTGGCACTATGAACTTAGACAAATTGCCAGTTTCTGTGAGTCTCTGTTTTCTGTTCAAGGATCATTGTGGGACTTGAAAACTCTTTATAGAAACTTTGTAATACTAATTATTCATTTATTAATAATAATTATAAGAACAATAATAATAACAACTTCCATTTACTGAGCACTTACATGTTCCAGGCACTTGCTATGGGCTTACATGCATTCCCTTTGTTGCTCACTAAACACACATCAAGCACCCAGCATACTCACGACACTCTGCTAAAATGCTTTCTTTCTGATCTCAGGTAAGCCGAGATCTGGAACAGTAAGGCTCAAGGGTAGGGACAGAGAACAGATGTGAGCTCAGTTTTATTGGCGTCGAGAATGGCACCAGGTTAAGCTAGTGGAGTCAGACCAGACCTTGGTTTGGCAACCTCGGTCCTTGAGCTCTGGCTGAGAAAGAATTTGAAACCAAAACTCAAACTATAAGAGAAAGTTTATTTAGGGAGTCACAGAGGTAGAAGGGTGAGCTGTAGAAGAAATGAGCTTAGGAAACAAGTTACAGAGGCAAAAGGAGGGCCCGTGGAGCTTAGGGGGGAGAGAGAGAGAGAGAGAGAGACAGAGAGAGAGAGACAGAGAGACAGAGAGAGAGACAAGGAAAACACACCTGGGGGGAAGGGGAGGGGAAAGGTGCAGGCATGCTCCTTGGACAGAGCCTCACTGGATCCTCCAGCTTGAGGGTGTTTGTCTGGAGGTCTCAGAGGAGGATCCCAATAGACTATTCTTCAGCTTTCCAGGTGTGTCCTTTCAGGGTGGTGGTCTCTGCTGATTGGTTGGTGCCAGGGCAGGGGGGCATTAGTTAATGTAGCTGGTCTTGATGTCAGCCACGGAGTCCCTTGTCTGGTTTTGCTGCTTTTCTGGGCCTGGAGCTGAAACATGACTGAGGCCTGGATTTATTATTTGATGTGGGTCAGAATCTCATTGTTCTGGGGGCTTAATGCCCCCTCTAAGGGGGTTTAACCCATATGACTCGCAACATGCCAGGGTAGGAAAGGTCAGGGGTGGGTCTGATTTGCATGACCAGTGATATGAAAGGTCAGGTGGCCTAAACCCCATGGCCAGCGATATGCTAGAGGAGGAAAGGTTACCCTAGGAACTAGGTCCTTGTTTTCCCAGTTTTTCCCGTTGCTAGGCACCCGGGGCTGTCTGCCCTGGTGACCTTCTGTACCGGGCCTGTTGTCCTTGCTCTGCTCATCTCTGTCTAACTGCCTACCACAGTTTCTCCCAGAGGTTCCATAGTTTTTTGGCCCGTGTGACCAAGTAGTGGCCTCTGACAATTGCCCTGTTATTTGCCACAGACTGTCTTTAGCTAACTAGCTCAGGGCGCACTGCATGAGGGATTTGCAAAACACGAGTTTCTAGGTACTTTTAGAACAACTGATGCTTTTCTTTCCACTATTCCTTTATTTCCTCAAATAGAAGGGTTTTTTTCCATATTTGTGCTTTTGAAATTATAGATAGATTTACAAATATTTATTAGTTTCTTGTATATTGTTTTGTCTGTGCTTCATGAAATGGCAACATTTCTAAATTTCTTTCCTCCAAAGTAGGTTTAACAGTGTAGACATGCATAATAAATACTTTAAAATTAAGTATAAATCTTATATTTCTTATTAATTATTAATATGTGACAGGTATGAGCCTGGATTTTTATTGCAGCGAGGTTTAGTGGTCAAGAGATCTATCAGGCAATGAAGTCAGTAAGTGGTGGGGATTTTGTGTGTGTGTGTGTGTGTGTGTGTGTGTGTGTGTGTGTGTGTGTTGTAAATTGCCCTGCTTTGAACTGTGTTGTGGAGTAAAGTGAACATCTTCCATATTTTGCTTTATGTCCTTATGATAGTTTCCTTGAAGGAGAATGGCTAGATCAAAGGGTTTGAACTTTTTATACTTTTTGGCTGGTTGGTTCTTGGAAGGTTTTTGGGTGGTGAAAATGACACAGTTGTGTAACTGTACAGGGGGATTGTACTCCACCCATCATTCTTTTGACATTGTTTCCATAAGTGTGGACTCTGACTAATATGCAGCTTGTAGATGAACAGCATGTTTGTATAAGAATCTGAGGAACTAATTTCAGAAGACACAGACTGACCTTCAGGCATTCCAGCTCCGGGAGATTTGCTGACCTTCATCTATGGATCCAGGATGACACGAAGTCGGGATGACTAAACCAGGGTGACGCACACCAGACCATTGCTTGCCTTATCGGAATGGACTGTGCTCCTCTGCACGTAGAGAATGTTTTAACCCCCTTCTTTGATCTCTTTGTTCTGTTCCCCTCTCCCTCCCTATAAAAACCTCTGCCACCGCTGAGAGGCAGGGATGGGCTTTGAGACATGAGTCCATCATCTTCTAGGAGATGGGCTTTGAGACGTGCATCCCCATCTTCCAGCTGTCCGGCACAAACCACTTTTCTTTACATCGGCACCTGCCTCTCCAGCACTGGTGTTCACAGCGGCACATAACCGCACCTGCATTTGGCCACACTTGTAGTGTTACTTTGAGATTATGCATTTTCTCATTCTTTTAAAAAAAACTATTCTACACTGGTGTTTATTTATTTTCTTTATGTTTATTATTAATACTATTACAGATGTCCCTGTTTTCCCCACTCTGCCTGCCCCCCACCCCGCCTTCCCTCCTGCTATTGTCACACCGTTATCTGTGTCTACACGTTATGCATATATGTTCTTTAGCTAATCCCTTTACTTTCTTTCATCCAGTCCCTTCTCCCCCTCCTCTTGACAGCTGTCAGTCTGTTCCATGTATCCATACCTCTATTTCTATTTTGTTCATCAGTTTATTTTGTTCGTTAGATCCCACATATAAGTGAGATCATATTGGATTTATCTTTCTCTGGCTGGTTTATTTTGCTTAAGATAATAATCTCCAGGTCCTTCCATGCTGTCCATGTATTTTCATTCTATGGTGTTTCATATGCCTGTGGTCATAAAATGTTTTCAGAAAAGCTCTTCTGATACCATGTAGTGTACTTTCCCCAGGCTTCCCTCACAATTGTAATAACAACAGTGTTTCTGTGGCTCAGCCTGTACTGGATTTTGAGGAAATCCAGCCCATGTCAATTATTCCCCATTAGTTCCCAGAGTCCTCGGGAGACACGATACTTGTGCATTTTTATTCATCTTTCTCTTGTGGTGAGGGGCTTCTTGATCTGCACACAGATAAACTCCCTGATGACCTATCTTGCAGATACATCTGCTTTTTATTCATAGTTCTGGCTCTCATGCTGGGACCTCTGCTATACTCTTAAGACAATCTTTGCATGAACTGAACAGAAAAATGAAGTGTCAGATACTCTTTTCTTGCAGATGAAGGATAAACCTGGAGTATTTGTTTTGGCATTGTGGTGGAGGTAGGAAGACTTTCATTCATGTGACTCCACTTCCCATGTACTTTTTCCAACAATTTCTAAAATACTTCCCCCCATCTCTTTCTGTCTGCCACATGATATATTGGTGAATGCAGCTCTGCAGCAATGGAAACTCAGAGGAAGGAACTACCAACTATTCTTAAATAGATTTTTTTAAAAATCACAGTTGTTACTATAGTGTATATGATATAAATCATATTTATGTTTTGTTCTCTGCCTGTACTATTCCCCAGATCACTTTAAGCACTGATGTGTCAGGGATGGTAATAGGCAAAAGCAGAAGATGGGGACCACCCCTGTCTTGGAGGGGCCCACGGGCAGACTGACCACACAGCATGGCGAAGACTGCGGGGAAGGTGGAGAGGGTGCTGTGCCAGCAGCTACGTTGTTTGGGGAGGACCCCAGAACGGCCCCTGAAGCCGGGAGAAAACAGAGGCCGGGGGCTGCTCCCGCCTGGCCCCACAGCCAGTCAATGGGAAGGCCTGGATTTCAACCCAAGTCTTTCTACGTTCAAATTGCAGTGTCTTCATTTAGCTTCTTTTTTCCAGATTTGAATTTTCAAACTTATTTCTAAAATAGTTCAGACTTTACAGAAGAGAATAAGGGGCATTCTGCTCCCCCACCTTCTCCCATAACTCAGGCTTACGCTGCTCAAAGTTTGGCGGGTGTGGCTGCAAGCCACCCTCTCTGCATGTACAAATCACCTAAGGGAACCTCAGGTATGACCTTCTCCAACCCAGACAGAACAGCTGTGAGGGCAGAGGCTGGGCTCAGGAGTGCGCTGTCCTCTCCAGGACCTGCCTGGGTGAGGTTCATGGCATGCTGGACCCCAGGAACCGGGACACTCCCAGGTTTCGGAGCAACAGAGCGCTCCGGCAGCCAGCCCTTCGGGGAAGGGAGCGCTGTGTGCTGCTCTGGCTTTTCCACCAGGCGCTGACCTGCCTGCCCAAGCACAGAGCAGAGGCCCTTACCATGCAGAGGCTGGGAGGGGGCCAGGGGCTTCCCCTTGCCCATCTCTATTTCTCCAGCGCCTGCACTTGTCGGTGCCCGGCTACTGTTGCATGAGACACATGAAGATGCCTGGGCCCTAGTTCTGCCGGCCCAGCCATGGCCTGACTTGGGGTAAGTTGCTTCAAAACTAGAAGAGTCCGATCTCAGTTTCTCCAAATCTAAGATGCACTATTTTTCCTCCTCATTTTAATGTTTCTGAAATGAGATGTGATTGGCATTAGATGTATACTGTTAATATACTAGTGTTTCTTAACTTTAACTTTTTCTTGAAAAACTGTTATTAAGTGAGTGGAGTAAATTACAATTTATGTTATTTTGGGATTATGGGAATGTGGTAATCAGTCTTTGGGGGAGTTATTTGGAGAACAGCGAATGCCTGATAACCTTCGTGGATGGTAAAGTGCTATATAAACATAAAAGATCCGACAACTGTCCAGCTGCCCGTGCATGGTCATTTCCCAGAGATGCCTGGACAGAAACTTCTTGACTAAAAAAGTAGTGACAGCCTTTTGCTCCATTAAGCTGGTGTTCTGCATTATAAGAATGTACATTTCTGATCTCCCTTTTCCCCAGTAAGACTCAATAAGCTATTTTCATTTTTTAAATTAAAAAAATAAAACATACCTCTTAAACATTTGAATTGTGTTTTATTTTTTGAATTAGGCCTTGGCAAGAATGGTTTGCCTATCATGGATTTAGTGGATTCCTGGCCCTTATTGGAAATATCAGATTGGCCATAAAACTGTTGTAACTTGAATAGAATGTTAATCCAAAGGAAGTATTGTGGTTCCAATAAAAAATGACAATGTCACTTAGTTCCTATGGCATGCCTGGTAATATGAGGGGATTAAAGCAATTACTTAGACTCTATGCCTGTCCAGGTAGAGTTTAATTTGGAGAGCCTTCAAATGGTGAATGCTAGGCAACAAGCTAAAATTTACCTTTCAGCTCATTTCACCCAATTTGCCCTAATAGGTCTGGAGGAGTTTGCAGTGTGGTAGGAAACAAGATGTTTATCTCGGCAGGGAAGAACAGGGTGCTCCCTAAGCAGATACCCAGTGGACACAAGATCACAGAGAAAATATTGATATTCCTCCAAGAAGTCTTACCAGTTATTTTTACAAGTAACTGGTCTGTCATAGCATTTAAACCAGGGGTTGCAAAGTAGAACGTCTTTGGGGGCTCAAGTGTGGAGTAGCTGAGTCGTGACATAAGAGGTGGGCACTGGGCCATAACCAAATCCAGAGGATGTGTAAAGGTTCATTCTCTCACCCTTCAGCAGATACTTAAGATCTGTTCTTGTTGCAGGAGACATCAGTGAACAGAAATCCCTGCCCTCCCAGAGTTCACATTTGTTGCAAAACAAGTAACTAAGCCCGTTAGAATGATCTCTAGAGTAAAAGTAAAGACAGACACATTGGCCTGTTCCTGTGAATCAATTGCACAAATTTCAATTTGGTTAGCTAATATTTCTGGATAGGTGATTTCTGGGTAAGCGAGATTACTGTATTTATAAGGAGAAGGAGCTTATTTTTGGCATTCTGCTTGGTCTGGTTGCCTTAATTTGCCAAACAACCACAATTATAAAATGTTATTAGCTCTACAAGGTAACATCTGGTGTATTTCATTCTAGTTTGGTATTTAATTGAAAACAAAGCATTGTGAAAAATCCTACCGGTCCTTGTACTGATTGTGATGACCTTCTACGGTTAATTAATGATGACTCAGTGAGGTGTATGACCGCTTGGGCAGGGATTCCATAGCGGGACGCAGAGCTGACCCTTGAGCTGGGAGCTCCCCAGGTAGCCGTCCGCGGGGAGCAGTACTGTCGCAGGCCCGGCTGTCTGCAGTGTGACTCCGATGAGGTCACTAGAATAACAAGCTGGAAGCTTGGACCTGGGAAACCGTGTGAGAAAATGGGGATAAGCATTTGTGGCTTCACTTATCTCCAGTTTCAACAATTGGAACTTTGCTGGGGCTGCAAAGTGGGGCAACATTGATCATTTCGGAGAGAGAAAACGCAGGCCACTGGCAGGGGATGGAGCCTTCCGATTCTCACTGTTCTGTTCAGTCTTCAGTGCCCTGGTGAGTGTTTTTAGTGAATTAATGGGTATTAAAGAGGTGAATGTTTGTGGCTCAGATTCCCGGAGTTTCCTTGCACGTGCCCAGGAGCCCCCGGCCTCTCCTGTGTGTGAGGGCGCTGCACTGAGCCAGGAGGCCGCGTGCCAAGCCAGGGTCTCAGCACTCTCTGCCCGAGGGACATTCCACTGGAAGGAGCTGAAGTCCTCACAGGACACAAGCATTGAGGAAGGGGCTTTGGGTTGTCGTAATGAATCTGTGTTCAGCTGGCCTCTCCCCTGAGTGGCCGGTGCCTGTATTAGCTTCTTGTTAAATATTTTGAATATTGCCCACAGATCCTGTTCGATGAGTAACATCTCTAAATTTCTTTCTTCCAAAGTAGGTTTAATAGTGTAGAAGTACTTAATAAATACTCGATTTAAAATATTAATCATTATGTTTGTTATTAATTAATATATTAAAGGTTTGAGTAGTTAATAAATAATTTTAATGGTGAGGAAATAGAAGCTCTCTGACTGAAGTGCAAGATTTTCAGGATATTTGTGAATGACCACAGTGAGTCCAAAAGAAAGATTGTCAGTCTGAACTGACATGTCACATGGTTGAATCATACAGCATGTTTTTGGGAGAGAAAGATCAGAGGCAACCTAACTGTCCAATAATAGAGGTGTGGTAACATCAATTACAGTATTCCATACAGTCAAATGCTTTGTAGTCATTGGAAAGATCAAAGTACATTTATTAACATTCATGGTATCAAATTAAGTGAAAAGAGTAAGTTACAGATAGAATGATCATAATTTTGTTTTTTAAGTTGTAGCAAAATATATATAATGTAAAATTTACCATTCTAACCATTTTTAAGAGCACAGTTCTGTCACATTAAGTGTATTCACATTGGTGTACAATCCTCAGCACCATCTATGTCCAAATCTTTTTTAATCGTCTCAGCCTGAAATCCCATACCCATCCAACAGTGAGTCCCTATCCTCCCTGCCCCCAGCCCCTGGTAACCACCATTCTATGTTCAGTCTCAATGAATTTGACTGCTCCAGTTTTCTCACATAAGTGGAATCAGACAATATTTGTCCCTTTGTGTCCTGATTATTTCACTTAGCATAATGTCTGCAAGGTTCATCCATGTTGTAACATGTCAGAATTTCCTTAATTTTTAAAGGCTGAATAGCATTCCCCTATGCATATACCGCATTTTGCTTATTCATTCATCCACACGCTTGAGTTGCTACTACCTCTTGGTTCTTGTGAATAATGCTGCTCTGTGAAAATGTCCACTCAATTTCTGGCTTTCACTTCTTTTGGGTATAAACCCAGAAGTGGAATTGCTGGATTCATACAGTAATTCTGCTTTTTGAGGAACCGCCATACTGTTTCCATGGTGGGCGTGCCATTTTAACCCCCCCCAGCAATGTTCTAATTTTGCTGCGTCCTTGCCAGCACTTGTTATTTTCTGTTTCTGTTTTTGTTTTTAATAATAGCCATTGTAATGCGTGTGAAGCCCAGTTTTGCTTTTAAAAAGATGCCTTTCCATACACATATATTACAAAAATAATTATCCATAGGATTTATGCCAAGTAAAAGCAGTGCTTATTAGGTGGCAGGATGTAAATGATTTTTCTTATTGTTTTTTGTTCTCCTTTTTTTTTCTCTGCATTAAGCATGTATGACATAGGTAATTGGAAAGGTTTGAAACTCAGACTCAAGCTATATCAGTTCAAAGGTTGAGGGCACCTCCCGTTTGCCCCGTCGGCAGCCTTCACAGGGGAACTCACGCTTGTTGATTTTGGACTTGATGCTGCCCCTGTCATGTCACCGCTCTGCGCGCCGAGGCCATCCGCAGATGCTCCGTGTTTGAGGCCCAGCTGCCCCATGCTCCCCTGTCCGGTGAAGCAGCGCCAGAGCTCCTTGGTAACGCGTTAGACTGCAGCTACTATTAAAATCGGCATATGGCTTTTTGGCGCCTTCGTCCACCTTCCTCCTCTATTTCGATGTTTTAGCACAAAGAAATCTCCTTTTTGGGTCTCTTTTCTCGATAAAATTACAGCTGGTCATCTTAGTTGATTACAAATGAAAGGGAAGGGCACTTTCTTCCTATTCTGTGAAGTATGTATTCTGTAATTTTCCATAGGGTTTTAAGGCTCATGCCAAGTACCTATGTCACCTAAAAAGCTAGCAAAATTGTATATGTACCATTTTAGAAAGAAAAAAGGGTTGCCTAGTTTACAATAATATAACTTATTCTTTTTTTTTGGTTACTATATTTGATCACGTGTAGGATGAAAGAGTGGGTAACAGACCATGCGTGTTTTTTAAGGATAAAGATCGTGATAAACCAGGGGACAGGTGATAAGGAAAGGCATTAGTTAAGGGCTTCTTTACACATGACTGAATCTTTTAATCAAAGGTCAACGAGTGGCCTTTTGTGGGAGCCTTTTCCCTTGGTTTGCTTTGTTTTGACATGATGATTCTGGCTGCCTCAATTGAAGGCCAAGAATTTGAAGCAAAGTCAAAGAGACCGTTGGAACAGTCTGAGCTCGAGCTGTTAGGACTTGTGCTGATGTTCTGCGGAAATGAGGAAACGTGGTAAGATCTGATGACTGCATCTGGGGCCTCCTAGAGAAAGAGTTGAAGCTGAGGGCAAGTTATTATCGGGGAGGCCCAAGAGTAATTCCATGTCCTAAATATATTACATCTGGATGAGACACTGCCATTCATTTCATCTCAGTCTTTCTTCCTTGTGCTCAGTTTCCTCACTGTCAGACTTCTCGCAAGAGAAGCAGTAGATAACTTGGGACTGTCTGTCACCTTCCTCCCTTGCTCCCAGCCTTGTGGTATGTCATCTCATCATCCCCCACAACCTCTGCAGAGCCCTGCCATCATTTCCATCACCGTAGCCCCAGCCAGGACAGTTTTTAGTAGTGTAAATCGTATGGAGACAATTGCAGACCTTGCTGCAAATACCTTTCCTTCCAGTCACTTCTCAACGTGTTCAGTGTGATCGTGGGCTTGTCGTCTCCAATCACTCTGAACACACCCACCCCTCCAACCCACCTGGCCCTGTGGTCGTTTTCAGGTCACTGTCTGTGATTCACGTGGTCCTGTCTTTTCTTCTTTTAGGCACATCCATTAATCCATGTGCTGCAGACACTTATTGGATGTTCTGTCTGTCCCCGTGGTGTGAGATCACTTCATGTTTCATTCACTTCATCATTCTGTATCCAGGTACAGGCAAAAAAGCCATTAAGAGAGGTCCTTCACAGATTAATGAGATTTTACAGAGACCTTATAGAATTCTATGTGGGACTGGGGTAGCAACTGTGGATTAGATAGCATTACATTTGTTGTGAGTTGTGCATTTTTTTTGCCCGACCAAGTCACCACCTTATTTTAAAAACCTTTTTCAAATCAAACCAGTCTATGTTTACATAATGAGATGGATCAAGGACCTACCACTCTAGTATGGCATATTTGATGTCAAAGGGAAGTAATGTAGTCAAAAATAAAAGCCAGTTATGTGAGAAATAGGTCATTTGATATATTTATAATTTAGTAAGATTTGTTATACAAAGAGCATGGCGCCTTATCCTCTTTGATGCCTGATGTTTGGAATGACACAGGGCTGCTTTTGAGAACATACACCAGAGACAAATGCAGTAAGTGCTAGTCTGATTGATGAGGTACTTATTACCAAAAAGGAACTTCTGCTCTTAACCTCAGATTATAGTTCTGATTGTGGGTAGAGCACACACTTCCTATCAGTTTTTGATAAAGAGATAGAGAAAGCTGACTGCTGGCTTCTTTGCATATATGGAGGCCTAGTTGATAGGAAGTTGGAAAATTCTTGATCCTCTGCCAAATTAATATTCATAAGCATTGGGTTGGCTTCAGTCTGTGGCAACCAGTTTATGATTTGGCAGCTGGAAACTTAACTGCATGCTCCTGATGGAAGTGGTATTGACTTTACTGATGCCTGGTAAATGTTCAGCCAAGATGACTGATGTTTATTTGCTTCTATCATCCCAAGGGCTTGAGACACTCGACATTTTTTGACAACCTTCCAGTGCATGGCCCTGAAACGCTGCAAACTGCTGGGCAAGTGGCTGAGCGCTGCTCAGGAACAGCGCCTGTCAGCTGGAGAACACACACGGGGTCCAGCCCTTGGTGGTGTGAGGGGTATTTCTGTGGGCACCACTCTTGGCCGAATTCCAGCATCCAGCGGAGGTTGTGCAGGCTGTCTGCTCCCTAGGCTGCCTGGATTGACGCAGGGCTTTCAAGCAGTTATGAGGCTGGGCTGTGTGAGTAGCTAACCTACATAACTCAAATTAAAAGCCATTGGTGAGGGTCAGATTGTCTTCAATTTATGAGGCAATTGCTTTTTCGGTATCAATGAGTATTTGTTGGGGGCCTGCTATATGTTAGGTATGTTCTAGGTGCTGGGAAATCAGCAGTAAAATGGAGAGACTTGCCTTGGCTGGGTGGCTGAGTGGATTGAGTATTGACCTGTGAACCAAAGGGTCGCTGGTTCGATTCCCAGTCAAGGCATATGCCTGGGTTGCAGGTCTGGTCCCCAGTAGGGGGCACATGAGAGGCAACCACACATTGATGTTTCCCTCTCTTTGTCCCTCCTTTCCTCTCTCTCTAAAAATAAATAAATAAAATCTTTTTTTTTTTTAAAGAAAAGAGGCCGGATTCCCTCTCCCATGGAGCTGACAGTTTTATAGTGAAGACAAACAATAAACAAATAATAAATGAGACAACTTCAAATGGTGATCAATGTGCTATGAAGAAAATGAAACAGCCTAATTTAATAGTTACTAAAGGTTGGGGGGACAGGGGGCATCGTAAGTTATTATGGCGGGGAAGGGGTCTCTTGGAAAGAGACATTTGACCTGAGGGCTGAAAGGCAAGAAAGAGCCAACTGTGTGAAAATGATGTTGGGGGCATTTCTAAGGACAAGTCCAAAAGCCATGAGGCAGACATGAGTTTGGCATGTGTAGAGAATGGAAAAAAGGCTTGGGAAGCTGCTCTGCCATGGCTGAGGGAAGGTTGGTAAGAGGTTGATATTTGAGGGGGGTCAGCTCATTCAAGGAGGTTAGGTGGTGTTCTCAGGGCAATGAAGGAACCGTTAGAGTTTTAAGCAATGGCGTGATGTGGTCCGGTCAATAGTGCAGTTGTCCACCTACCTTTATATTTATCATCCAATCTAAAAAGCCCTCCCAAATGAGCCACGGTGCCTGCTGGAAGAATACTATTGAGGGTGTTAGTTTTACACCAGAGTTTTCTCTCTGACTAATTGGGGAGGTTGTGTAGTGGTTATAAATTACTCCATCTGAATTCCAGCCTGAAATTGAATTTGTAGGGACCCTGCAGCCAGCGCTCCAGGCAAAGTTTAAACATGTGCGTGACCTTCTGTGAGTCATTAACTTTTGTGCACCTCCATTTCCCCATCCATAAACTGGTGCTAATAGTTTTTGGCACTCCCTTGGATCAGTGTTGAGAAGATATAATGAATGGTGCCAGGCACTATGTGAGTATTTACTAGTATTATTGCTAGGAAAAATTGCCTGGCTTTAGGCCAGTTGGTTTGGCCTTACCTTAGTACAAACTATGTAATCAGCTGGGTTTCCCTTCACAGCCCATGTGCTCACAATCTTAAGGCCAAGTTTTGTGCTCCCCCCATAGGAAGTGGATTGATTTTATCTGTGTTAGCATCCTTTGTAGTTCCATTGTACACCTTTGCCTTAGTCTTTCCTTTTTATGTCTTAACCTTTTAAAAAATAATGTTCCAGGTGTTTTGAAGATATTTTTCACTTATATAAGTTTGATAAAAATCAGGTAGATCTTATATAGTTTTGCAACTCAATTTGTTCACATAACTATATATATGGAACAACTTCGCTTGTCAGTAATTATTCTTCAGCTAATTGTATGTAAATGAGAGACCATATCTAATATAATCAATTGAACTAGAAATGTTACTTTTTTTAAAAACTGTTTATCATGGTAATATTTATTTCTTGTTAAATTTTCACATAGTACTGAAGTAGATAACATAAACATTGTACCTACTTCCAACTTTGTCTTTTGTAGTCTATGTGTCTTCATACCACTTTGGGGAACTAAATACTCAGTTCACATACATACATAAACTATAGTTCTGGCCTCATTAGGAAAATGTTAGTTTATATATTTTTCGAAAAGGTCTTCTGTAATTAAGAATAACGTGCCCTTCATAAAATCACTTCTCCTCCCCTCCCAGCTCACGAAGGCTCAGGACCTCCTGGGGATTCAGCGCCAGACCTCCCTGGCCTCCAGCTGCAGCCACGGAAGGAGTTTCTTCCTGTGCAGCAAGTGGAGGGGTTGTAAGCTTAGAACCACAAGGGGCCCTTGGAGCTGTGGGTCCCCCGCCGCCCCAGACAGGTCTGAATGCCTGGGCTCGTGCGGGTGAGCCAGGCTCTGTGCCGGAGTATTGCTCTTTGGCTTGTATGGCTAGACCGTTCTGAGCATTGGGGACGAAGGTCCTGACCACTTGGACAACCTCTGGAGAATTCTGGAGAATGGCCAAACTTTGTATCTTCAGGTTTGTGTAGCAAAGGGCCCACTGGTCTCTGTTCTCATCTCACTGCTGGTTCAACTGACTGTGTCACCTCCGTGAGTCACTTTGCTGAGGGTCTTGAACTATATTGGGGGCCAGTCAGGTAATGTGTGGAGGCCTACCATTGTTGCCAGGCAGGATCGGGTTTGTCAGAGTCTCCAGATTTCTTTTTTTTAAGATTTTATTTATTTTATTTTTAGACAGAAGTGAAGGGAGGGAGAAAGAGAGGAAGAGAAACATCAATGTGTGGTTGCCTCTCACGCACCCCCTACTGGGGACCTGGCCTGCACCCCAGGCATGTGCCCTGACTGGGAATCGAACCAGCGACCCCTTGGTTCGCAGGCCAGAGCTCAAACCACTGAGTTCCACCAGCTGGGGCAGAATCTCCAGATTTTTCAAGCAAGAAACCTGGACTTTAATATGAAGTAATCTGGTTTTTAAATATTGAAAACTGCTTCTAATTTCTAAAAATTGACCCTGGAGGGCCAAAAAGACATGTGGGTAAGCTGTATTTGGTGGGCAGGTGCCAGCTGGGCGTACACTCCTGACCTAGTTGATTCCTGGGGTCTTTCCTAGTGCTCCATAGATCTGTGGTTCTTATCTTTGACATGTGTTTAATGCAGCTTTACACTGATGGACCGGCCTCCCTCCCAGAATCCAAACTCCAGAAGGAGTGGGGAAGAGATGGGATCAGAGAATGGCCTACATGGGATTGTCCTGTACCCAGTGGCATAAGAATGTGGACAGCTGGGGCAAGGGGTCTTTCTGTGGGTTGCTCTGAACAGCTGTGAACGCAACTCCCTTATGAGAGTGACTCACTCTCTTGTTGAGTTGGGAAGGTGAGAAATAAAACATGCTCCTCTAAATTTTCTTAGCCCTGAGGACTGTGTGTTGACTATTAAAGAGGTAAGAATCAATCAGAAACGTTCTTTTTAAAAAAGTGTTTCTGCCCTGGCTGGTGTAGCTCAGTGGATTGAACATTGGCCTGGTTCGATTCCCCAGTCAGGGCACAGGCCTGGGTTGCTGCCCAGGTCCCCAGTAGGGGGCGTTTGAGAGGCAACCACACATCGATGTCTCTTTCCCTCTCTTTCTTCCTCCTTTCCCTTGTGTCTAAAAATTAAAAAAAAAAAAATCTTAAAAAAAAAAGTGTTTTTTTTGGCAACACTGAATGATCAATTGTGATCATGTTGTTAATGAAGTGAGACTAATCTCCTTGTGCGACTTTGTAATAGCATGTTTTAATAAAAATTCTAAATATTCCTCATTTAAATATTTTAATCTGACATGGTGAATGGAAGTTTAGTAAAAATGAGTACTTTTATACATAAAAATAAAAATGTTCCTCTTACAGTTGATATTCAACATTTTATATTAGCTGCAGGTGTACAGGATAATGGTTAGACAATCATATAATTTACAAAGTGATCCCCCTGATATTTCAAGTAGGCGGCATTGCACATAGTTATTACAATATTGTTGACTATATTTCCTATGCTGTGCTTTGCATCCCCGTGACTATTTTGTAACTGCCAATTTGTACTTCTTAACCCGTTCCCTTTTTCACCCAGCCCCCTAACCCTCCTCTCCTCTGGCAACCATCAGTCTGTTCTCTGTATCTATGAGATAAATTGTCAGGAACATTCTTTAATGCTGTGGTGGGGGAGAGGACATAGTTATGTTTTACAATTTTTGTTTTAGAACAGTTTTTTTTTTTGAATTACATTGATCATAACCCCTAATTTCTGGTGCGTTATCAAAATGGGCCTATGCACAGTCCCTCTTTTATTGTATTTTGTTATTTATTTACTTTATTATGTTACTTCTTTTGTCTGTTTACCCATTCTCAGTACCACTCTTTCCTGTATGTACCTTTTTTTCTTCAAGTATCTTAATGTCACCGATCAGGTTAAATACAGTTCCTAAACTTCTTGCTGCTAGCATAATAAATACTGAAATCACTGAGAAAACTTCTGCATAAAATCGATCATACCCCTTCACTTTTAACAGAACTTGTCAGAGCCTTGTTGGGGCCTTTCCATCATTGTTGCCAGCTACCCTCACTGTGCAAGGCTGCTTCAAACAGATGGCCCTCCGTGGCCCTTTAGGAAGGTGGGGAGTGGAAGACTTCACACAGCTCAGTGAGAGCCCGCGAGGGGGCTCGTCCCTTCTGCCGCCTGGGCTTTGCTTGTTGATGTTCTAACTTGGCTGCAGTGAGAACGCCTGACCTGGATAGTGCAGGTGATCACTAGTTACAAAACCAGAGGGGCTAGTTACATTTTCAAAGTGTTTGCTCTTTTCTTTCTTCTGTGTGACTCCCACTCAAATGAAGAAATGGAGCATTGCCAATAGTTTAGAAGGCACGCCCCTTCCTGTGTGACTCTCTCTGATCACATCCTCCTCCCCCCAGCTAGGTAACCACTATCTCAGGTCTTGTGGACTTTACTTCCTTGCTTTTCTTTATACATTTACCATGTATGTGTATATACAGAAATCATACAGTTTAAACTGTTTATGAAACTTATGAGCATGGAGCACCACTGTTCATATAATTTTGGGACTTGCTTCTTTCACTCATTCGCACATCGTGCTTGTGAGATTCATCCATGTGGGTGCATGTGGCTGTAATTCCTTCATTTTCATTGCTACATTCTATTGATATTCCTATATTCAAGTTACTAATATTGATAGACACTTAGGCTTTTCCTATTCAGGGTTTTTGCAAAGGGTGCCCGCATAAACACTCTCATACATGTGCTCTGCTGCATTTGTGGATGCATTTCTGTTGGTGTATAACTTAGGAGAGGTCACGTGGAATGGCTCTCTTTAACTTTATTGTATGATCAATGCCAAGTGGTTTTCCAAAATAATGGTATCGATTTACGGTACACTTTCCGCCAACAGCGTATGAGAGTTCTCATTGCTCTGCATCCTTGGTAACGCTTGGTATAGCTAATCTTAAAAAATTTTGTATCAGTCTGGTGTGTGTATAGTGTTATCTCATTGTGTATATGCTTGTGCATGTTTAAGTCTTTATTTCTTAGAGAAGTTTTAGGTTTACAAAAACTTGAGTAGAAAGTACAGAGTTTTCATGTACTCTTTCTCCAGCCCTCATAGTTTCCTCTGTTATGAACATCTTGCATTGGTATGGTACCTTTGTTACAATCGTTGAACCACTATTGATACATTATTATTATTAATTAAAGTTCTTACATTAGGGCTTTCATTTATCTCCTTGTGTGGGTTTTTTAAAAAGATGGATTTTTTTAGAGAAGAAGGGAGGGAGAAAGAGAGGGAGAGAAACATCGATTTGTGAGAAAAACATCCATTGGTTGCCTCTTGCACACACCCCAGTGGGGGACTTTGCAAATGAGGTTGAGCACCCATTCATGTATTCATTGGCCATTGGATTTATGTTTGTGGGGACTGCTTGTCCACGTCCTTCTTCTATAGGATTGCCCTATTAATCATATTCATATCTCCAAAGATATAATCCGGAGGTTAGAGACTTGACTATTAGTGTTCTGAGAGTCAGATGGGGCCAGGGTTTGGGGACAGGGTTTCACCATCTGTATGTTTTTCTTATAATGTCTCTATGTTTACGTGGTGCCTCTCCTTTTTGCCTTTTCCCTAGTTGTATCTCCTGCCCCTAAAACCATAGTGTGAGCTTTTCCACAGAATAAATGCTCATTTTTTTCCAAAGAAGGAAAGGCTTTTAAGGACTTTCCGTCCATTCTCCTCTTTTTAACCCTATCCCCCACTCGCTGCCTTTAGAAGTCCTCCATTCCTCTCTTCCCGAGTCTTTCTTGGATTTTGCCCTTAGCTTATTTCTTGGATTCCTTCCCTGTTGGATTAAGTTTCAGTGGTCTCTGTTTTGCTAAGTCACAAACCATCTGTTCATTTACTTCTCAACTTCTAGAATTTGGTTCATGGTTCACATCTTTTATCTGCTGTCATTATCTCTCCCCTTCTCTTTATCTTTGTGGTTTATTTCTTTTTTAAATTCCCTTACCATAAGTGGTGCTTTAAGAAAGAGCAAAGATAAACATGTGTGTTCAATCTGCTATATTAAATTAGAAGCTGAAGGTATCACAATTTATCCAGCTTATTCCTTACTAATAGACACTTATTCCAATGTTTGCAGTTATAAATAATGCAAACGCACCCTTATACAAACATATCTGAGCATTTGGGGGCATGCTACTACCAGATAAATTCCTAAATGTAGAAGCATTGGGTCAGAAGTTTGGTTTATTTAATCTTTTGACAAATATTGCCAAGTATCAGTCCAAAAAATTGAACAAATTAATATTCCTCTCAACAATATGAAATAGAACATGTTTTTATTAGTAAACTAGCCACATATCCTGTTTGATCCTTGACTGATGGATTCCTTCATTGGACTTAAAATATGCTCTATTTAATAATCTTGGCAGACTTTCATATTAGACAATGGAAAAACTCAGTGCTAAACATTTCTGCATTACAATTCTCCAATAAAAGTAGTCTCTGGGTGAGTAATTTACCAATAAGAATGGAGCCAATATGATTTCTTGGGTTTTATTTCTACTGTGTTCACGTGACTCACAATCCTTCAGTTTCGTGGGCTTCCAAAACTTTTAGCATTAGAAGAACTGATGATTGATTTGGTTCTAGCGTGCTTTGACAGAATTCCCTTAGAGAGGACCCTTCATTTGCCTGCTTTATGTTACTAACGCATTGTCCTGACTCTTGTTTCTGACACGGCTGCTGGCCCATCTGATTATGTGAGTGTGCAAAAAGAGATAAAAATGCACTTAATATTTAGGTCTGTAAAACACCAATAGCATACCTATTTAGAATGGAGACAAGCCATTGATGGAAAGTTTGACAGCTTGGAGTTTGCATCCTGGCTCAGCCACTTGTAACTGTATGATCTTCGAAACCCATGCAAACCCTCAGCCATGTTAATAAGAATAATAATGCTTTAGAAATATTTGTCAGGATTTTTAGGTGCAAGTGACAGAAATCAAACTCAATGTGACTAAAAGCAAAAAGCGAATTCATTTATTTACTTAACAGAGAACCCCAGGGATGGAATTTAGATATAGTTGAATTCAGACACTTACACAATTTCAGAAATATGTATTTCTCTACCTCTCACTCCTTTTCTTTCCTGAGTTGATGCCATTTTAGGTGGCGTCTCTCCAAGTGGTGATAAAAATGGCCACCCGCAGCTCTGCGCCTCCTTTCTATGACTTGGGAATGTCTTCCCAGTTGGTCCAGCAAATGTCCCAAGGCTGACTATTTTTAGTCTAGCTTGGTTCATAAGTTTCCGAATAACTGTGGCTCTTATCGGCCAGGCCTCTCCAGAAGCACGTAGGCTTCCAAGGCATGTGAAATAAGACTAGGTAAGATGCCCGATGGAAAACTGAAATGTTGTTGCCTAAAGCAAAGGGCATGGATACTGGACAGAAAACAGTCCCAAGAGGAGTTGTCACCCTCCTCTATTTTCCTGTCCAAAACTGCCTTAACTCAGGCCAAGTAAGATAATAACTTCAAGGGAAGATCATATTGGCCATAAGGAGCTACTGAACACCATTGGCCAGGGAACATTTGCCAGGGCGAGGTTGGCCCAGCACATCCTGATCAGGACAATGATGGCTGTCAAAGTCAAGAATCAGCAGGGCTCTTCCAGTCAATTCCAAGAAGTCTACTGTATGAGGCCTTGAATCACCCAAACCTCATCACATCACATAAGGTGATTGACACTGAGGAAACAGTATTCCTTGCTTTGGGGCATGTGAGCAAAGGGGACATGTTTGATTATTTGCAGAACCATGGCTGCGTTACTGAGAATGAGGCCATAGGCATTTTCTGGCAGCTGGTATCCACTGTGTGGCACTGCCACCGGAGGGGCATTGTCCACAGGGACCTGAAGCCAGAGAACGTACTTTTTGACAGCGAACTTAATACCAAATTTGCAGATTTTGGCCTTGGCACCAAGTTTATTGGCCACAAGTTGAGCATGGCAGCCTCCCTTCTGCCACCCCAGAGCTTTTCCTCGACTCCTAAGACAGCCCTGCAGTGCACGTGTGGAGTTGGGAGTGGTTCTGTATAAGAGGGTTCCTGGGATCCCTGCTTTTCATGGGAGAGGATTTTGGGGACTACAGCAGCATATACTGAGTGGTCATTACCATGTTCCCTGTTTCTTGTCTTTTGAGAGTGAAAAACTCTTAAATAAATAATGACCCTTGACCTCAGTGACAGAGGAACTCTAGAAGAATTAATGAGGTCCCCATGGCTAAACATGGGCCAGGAGGAGGAACTCAGGTCTCACAGTGAGTCACCCTGTGACAAAATGGACCCCTGGGTGACTGAGGTAATGATGAACCAGGGATTTGGACAGGACCAGACGGGGCTCAATAGTAGACAGTAGGTACGACAGAGTGACGGCCACCTACCCAATTCTGAGAACTAAAAAATTGCAACGTGGAGGGCCGCACCATCACAGTAAGATCCTTCCCTTCCCTTCCCCAGACTTCAACAGCCACAGCCCTTCCCTAATCCAGAAGTTTCAGCCATCAGGCCAGGGAGCCTGACAGTCCCCCAGTCGTCCTGGAATCGAGAACTGCCACTCCCAGCCCAGCCCCCCAGCATGACTGTGGGAGGTCCCCCCCCACATACGAGCAGTAGTGAAGTCCCAGAGTGAACCAACAAGGAAAACTCCCTCCACACTGGGCAGCCTGAGGGTGGCACCCCAGCTCCTCCCTCTGGCCACTGCCAGGGCTGGCAGGGGTGACTAGGAGGGTCTTTGATTCTCTTCACATTCATATGCTGTAGCCTGTCCATCAAGAAGCATCACGGTGAATGGACCCAGGTAAAGGCAGTGTAATGTTTTAAACTGTGGACGACCAAGGCAGGGCCACAGTCAAAACACTGGGAAGATCAGTCCACATACCCCCTGTATTTTAAATGCTGAACTTGAAGATGCTGAGCTCCAGGAGGTCGGCAACACGATGCAGGAATTTGGCCAGAGGCTGGAAGCAAACAGCTGTGGGTGGGAGCAGCACAAGAAGTACATGTCGTGTGTGGAGGAGAGGACTAGGTCCAGCAGATGAGGGAGGTGTGCAAACTTCCCCAGCATTCCCTGCACAGAATTCAAATCAGGAGGGTACCCGGCATCTTGGAGTATGGCCCGGAGCCCCCTGGGGGACAAGAGGAGAGGCCACCCTTGCCACCAGTCAACCCCTCCGCTCCCATATGAGTGAAACTTCAGAGGCGTCTTCCCTGAGGCCCTTCTCCCTGCCCCTGCTCTTCTTTCCCTCCATGTTTGTGGGCTAGGGGGCAGTTATTAAAGCACTGGGTTCTTCCAAACCACGGAATAAACTGGATACTCCGGGAAGATGGGTCCGATACTCTTTTGTATCCTCCCTGCACAGAATTGGGGCTGTGCATCCTCCGGTCTGAAAAGCATGTAGTGATGCAGGACTTGGACTTCATTGGATCAACTAATGGGGAAATGACAAGAGAACTTTCACGGCAACTCCCGACGGCAATGAATGTGGTTCCTAAGGGAAAAGGCTGTGAACCGTTAAGTTCCCAGAGGAAGGGGCACACCGTACCATGCTGGGTCACACGCAGAAGCACCGGGATCCACCAGGAGGCAGAGGGAACAAGGAGAGATTTTCCTTCCTGGGCGCTCGATGAGGTCAGCAGGAATCATCTCTCTCTGGCTCTTGGCTTTGCTGGCTTCGCCCTGTGCTGCTGTTAGTCTCGGCTGGGCTTTCCCTTTGTGAAAGCAAGATGGACACCAACGGCCACAGGACCCCAACAGAAATAGAGCTTCTCCTGCCCCAGGATTCTAACACTCAGGGCTGTGCCCTGGGACCCATAGGTCTTTACTGTAGCTGTACTCAGAGCACGCGCATTTTCTGTTCTGATTATGAGTTAGCCCAATAAGTTAGGCATGTTTTGGGGGGTGCTGCTACAGTTCTCTTACCTTCGTTTGTAAAGGCTTTGTGATAATCTATAGATTGTATGTGCCATCTGTGTACAATGTAGGAAAAATCATTGAAGAGAGAAAAGAAAATGGACACAGATATTTGGTATATGGACAGTTGCCTGTAGAGAATTTCAGTGCTGAGTTCAAGAGAAAGAAACAACTAAATACTGCAAAGAAGTAAAAATTAGTTTAAATACACAAGGAGCATGGTATTCTTGGATTGTTTTTCCTGTCATTTTCTCTGCCATTCTCATCATTATTTAACCCTTTCGTGTTGTCTTTATATCACAAGGGGGAATTGACACAGAAAGACGAAGTTGCTGGGTCTCTCCTGGACTTTTTTCTTTTGGTACACTAAGAAAATAAATATGGGTATGTTCAGCTATGATTAAGATATTTATTTACTAATAATTTCTAGTATTTCAATTATCTGAGCTTGTCACTAGTATAAGATTAACTTAATCATTTTTTAAGTAGCCACTGTATAGCTATGAAAATGTATAATCGCTGTACTTTTTAATTAGGAAAATTATTGAAACGAAGAAATGAATATGGAGATGTATCTCCTGACATTAGAAGGAAGGAAATTAATATCTGTTAATGTGACCATTTCAATAAGTATCAGGAGCTCTGTGAACCCAGCATGCACAGCAGGAGGCCGAGACGCAGCCAACGAAGTCCTCGTCGAGGTCACACAGCTCCTAACTGCCTGAGCTGGATTTCAAAGCCAGATGTGTTTGACTCCATGCCCGGGGCACTGTTCTATGCGCTTAAACATGTAATCAGCATCCGTATTTGTAGCACAGGTTTAGAGGCCTTAAAGAGCACCCCCTCATAACTGAGGGGTGGTGGGGAACCCTGAGAATTCTTTAGAGAGGAGTATCCTGGCAGAGAAATGTGGGTTTCTTTTTTATTTTTAACAGTTTTTTTTCGGAGCTGTGTTATACTGCTGTTCAGAGCTGCCTCATGGCCTCAGGGCCTCCTGTCAGCCGCCTCCTCAGAGAGATGCTCTTTGAGAACATGGTTCACACCCAGCCTGGGAACACATGTAAACACCTCTGTGTGAAGTCTTTGGAGAGGAAATGGTAATAGGCCTTGTTTTGCAGTTTATGAAGTTCCACTTGATGTAACTGTTGTTCTCCCACACTATCTTGGTATAAAATATTGTAATAGTCATAAGATATTGAAATTTTAAATGCCTTATCCCTCTTCCAAGGCCCATGTAAGCAGTCTGTAACAACAGTAGTAACAATAGCTAACATTTATTTTATTTGAATTGCCTAATATGGGCAGATTTTGTGCTTTGTGATATAAAGTGGATTACTTCATTTTATTTTCTTAAGTCGATGAGGGTAGGAATTGAGATTTGAAAAGATCAATAAAAACTCTCATTTCCTCCCTCAGTTCAAAACCAGTTTAGAGGTAGAAACCGGTATCAAACAGATGATGATCAGAATGCCACCTGAGGCGCTAATAATATTGATGATTGGGGAATGAAACGTAGGACTACCAGCCAAGTAGGAATGCAGCACTTTCCCCATAAAAAAGACAGACCTAACCAGCCGCAATCCCCCACAGCCCCCAAACGACCGACCGCAGGCCCACTTGCAAGGACACCCGCCCCTATTTCATTTACAGCACGGAAGAGCTGAGAAGGGTGAGCGCTCTCTAACAGGCAGGTCCCAAGTGGAAAATAAAAAAAGGAAAAGAAGGGCTAAGCGAAGCCTGTGCAGGTGCTACCCTCAAACTCATGAATCAGAAAATTAACTCTGCTTCCTATGGAGAAAAGTGAGGAGGAAGAGAAAGGCCACAGGGATGCTAACACTGCTGGAGCTCCTGCCACATGGAATCAATGGGAAGAAGGTCTTTGCCTCCAGTTGTAGGTACAATACATGGATCTCTCCGACAGCCGGGGAAACCACTGAGACACTAAGAACACACAATTAGCAAGTGGTGGAGAAGTCTAAATAGGGTGACTGTACACATGGCAGAGACGGGACTGAACCAGGCCAGCTAGGACGGGCTCTGACTTAGTTCAGGTGCAAGACGATGGGAAATTTTACAGGGACGGCAGATGTGAGGGGGATACAAGTGGAAGTGATGAGGGCTGGGCTCATTATGAAAGTCGGGAAGCTGTCAAAAGAACTTGGTGTTCTAGCATGCCTAGTGAGAAAATCGTGAAATCATTAAAAAATTTTGTTTTCAGGAGAGAATAGCCAGTGTGCTCTTTTGGGCATGTGAGTTTGAGGTACCTTAAAGGCTGTTGGAAATTTGAGTCTGCAAGTTGGGAGGAAGGTTGGCAGCAGAGATGCAGATTTCGGAGTTGTCTATTGAAAGGCGAGAGTGCAAAAAGAGGAGGTTGGTTTCACACTTGAGTTTTGTATCTGAAATATACCAGCAGATTTGAGTGGGTAACCTTGAACAACTAGGTCTAGTTCAAAGACAAAGCTCAGCACTGGCTCAGAACTTAACCTCATCTTTACACCACAGCCCTGGTGCAATAGAAGGCAGGTTTACAGGTTACACTGGTGTACAGGACAGTTTCTATTTGCCCCTCCAAGTTCACTGTCCACCCCATTTCCACCCTGTTCTCTGCCCTGGATTGTTGACACGTATGGGCTGTATCAACTGGGTTGCCTTGCGTTCAGACTTGGTGGGACTTGGAAGACAGGAAGAGTGTGAGGTGATGTCTTTACTGCCTTGCTTCTTTTACTGTCAGGTCATTGTGGATCCTTAGTTTACCCAAGACTCTCTACAGTGACTATGTAGAAGGTTCCAGTAGCTGCTCTGTCCCTTTGCCCCTCAAGCCTAGAGGTAGTAGTGACTTCCAACTCTTACTTGTTTTAGAAAATCTACTGACCTTGTTAGATTCTGTGAACACAGCTCACACCTTTATAAATAATGTATTTGTTGAAGTTTCCCCAATGTCCCAGTTCCTACTAGGACCTTAAATAATTAATATATCTTAGTAGACTAGAAGGAATTTATGTTCACCAAGGCACTTGCCCTACTCTTAATGAACAGAGAGGTCTTCTAATGTGGGAGTCTCAGGCCTGGGAAGAGATGACAGAATTAGTACAGGCTGTGCAAATCCACAAATACATGCAGCATCGTCAGTGGACAGAATAATATCTTATACAGTTATGATTTCAAATGTTTGTAAGTGACTTACTAATTCATAAAATAAAAAATATATTTGAAAACAGTGTGAAATTCATTTTAACTATTGTCTTTATATATTAATCAGCAGATAACTTATATTAAAAATATAACTACTGCTCTGTTTGGCTAGGAAATATTTAAATATGTGTAGAGTAAGCTCACACGCAAAAACAAGTTAAGGAGAGTTCTCGGTCAAGATGGCAGAGCAGGTAAGTGCTATACTTACCTCCTCCTGTGACCACATAGAAATTACAATTAAACTACAGAACAGTCAACCTGGAGAACCATCTGAGGACTAGCTGAACAGAAGTCCTATAATTAAGGATATAAAGAAGAGACCACATGAAAACTGGTAGGAGGAGCAGAGACGTGAAACAGGCTGGCCCCACACCCACGTGAGACAGCTGAGAATTGGGAGGGACGTCTCAGCTGCAGAGGCCTCTCCTGAGAAGAGAAGGGGTCCCAGCCCCACGCTGGGCCTCTCAGCCTAGAGCACCATGCCAGGAAGAGGAGACCTCACAACATCTGGCTGTGAAAATCTGGGGTTTTTTTCATAGGGTGAGATGGAGGGCTTCTGGAAACCCAGGTGACCTCTTAAAGGGCCGAGCACAGACTCACTGGTTTAAAGGCACTCACCCTGGGATCGTGGGAAGAGAGAGGCTTGGGAGGTGCCAGGGACACACAGGGAGAAACTGAGTGTACAGCTTCAGGGTGAGCGCTGGAGGGACAGCCACCATTGTCCCTATGTTGAGCCCTCTTCCCACACAGCCAATTCTGAATCTGCACTAGTCCAGTGAACTTTACTTGTCCCACCCTGGTGACTTCCTGAAACCCTGCCCAGCCAACTCACACACCACCTGGAACTGTTTCACTGTGAGGCACCTGGCTTTGCTGGTCCTTCAAAGCAAAAAAACAAAAAACCTCTCCACAGGCTGTAGGCAGACAGTGGCTGGCCTCAGTGTGCCTGATAACTTTTGCTCAGTGGCCCCAGATTCAGCACTGGTTTGAAATCTAAATCCATATTAACCCGGTGAATAGCACTTGCCCCGCCCTAGTGATGCCCTGAGTGGCTGCCTCACCCAACTTACACACGCCCGAGGCTCTTTCAGCAGTTGAGCCTGAGGGCGGCAGGCCTCTGGGTGCTTGGTGCCATTAGTTGAGCTGCCCTAGGTCTGCTACTGGTGGCAGCTGAACTTGGCTTGCAGTGTGGCGTCTCCCACCCAAATCCTGGTCCCGCACAGGCAGCAAACAACTGTAGATCACTTTGTAGCTCCTACCAGGTAGTCCTGGGTCTTTCACAGCCATCCAAACTGGAACGGAAGAAGTAAAACTGTCATTATTTGCAATTAACTTGATACTACATATAGAGAACCCTAAAGATTTCACAAGAAAATTATTAGAACTGATAAATGAATTCAGTAAAGTAGCCAGATGCAAAATTAATATTCAGAAATCAGTTTCATTTTTACATACCAACAATGAACTATCATAAAGAAAAATGAAGAAAACAATCCCATTTACAACTGCATCAAAAAAAAAAATACCTAGGAATATATTTAACCAAGGAGGCAAAAGACCTGTACTCAAAAAATTATAAGAAATTGAAGAATATACAAATAAATGGAAGCATATATTGTGCTCATGGATAGAGAGAATTAACATCATTGAAATGTCCCTACTACCCAAAGTAATTTATAATTTAGTGCATTCCCTATCAGCCAATGCTATATTTCATAGAACTTGAACAAATAATCCAAAAATTTATATGAAAACACAAAGGACCCTGAATAGTCACAGCAATCTTAGGAAAGAATAATAAAGTTGGAGGTATCATGCTGCCAGATATCAAGCTATATTACAAGGTTATAGGAATCAAAACAGCATGATATTGGCATAAAACAGACACATATATCAATGGAACAGAATAGAGAGCCCAGAAATAAACCCACACCTATATGATCAATTAAAGTACGACAAATAAGGCAAGAGTATACAGTGGAGTAAAGGCAATCTGTTCAATAAATGGTGTTGGGAAAATTGGACAGATACATGTGAAGAAAATGAAACTAGAAAATTACAACGCACATGAGAATAAACTCGAATTGAATTAAAGACTCAAAGCCATAAAAACTCCAGAAGAAAACATGTGCAGTAAAAATATTCTCTTAGTAATATTTGTTCTGATATATCTCCTTGGGCAAGGGAAAACAAAGGAAAAATAAACAAATGGGACTACATCAAACTGAAAAGGTTTGCACAGCAAAGGAAACCATCAAGAAAATGAAAGGCAACCTACTGAATGGGAGAAGATACCTGCTAGTGATACATTCAATAAGGGGTTAATATTCAAAGTTTATAAAGAACTCAGATAACTCAAACCTCCCCACCAAATAAGAAATGAGTAGAGGGTCAGAATGGATAGTCCCCAAAGAGGACACACGGATGGCCCATAGATATATGAAAAGTTGCTCAACGTCACTACTCATCAGAGCAATACAAATTAAAACCACAATGAGATTTCAGCTCACACCTAAAATAATGGTTAGCATCAATAAATCAACAAAATAGCAAGTGTTGGCGAGGATGTAGAGAAAAGGGAGCCCTTGTGCACTATTGGCAGAAATGCAGACTGGTGCAGCCACTGTGCAAGACAGTATGCAGGTTGCTTAAAAAATTAAAACTGGAACTGCCTTATGACCCAGCAATTCTATTTCTAAGTATAAATCCAAAGAAATCCAAAACTAATTTGAAAAGATATATGCACCCCTACGTTCATTGCAGCGTTATCTATAACAGCTAAGATATGGAAGCAACCCAGATGCCCATTAATAAATGGTTGATAGAGAAGATGTGGTAGATATACACAGTGGAATATTGCTTAGACATAAAGAGGATGAAATCATATCATTTGCGACAATGAGGATGGACCTAGAGGGTATTATGCTATGTAAAATAAGTCAGAGAAAGACAAATACCATATGATTTCACTCATATGGGAAATCTAAATAACAAAGTAAATAAACCAACAAAACAGAAAGAGACTCACAGCTGCAGAGAACAGACTGATGATTGCCAGATGGTTGGGAGGTTGGGAGACTGAGTGAAAAAGGTGAAGGGATTGAGCATAAGTTGGCACTTATAAAATAGTGTGATGTGGATGTAAAGTACCGCATAGGGGGTACAGTCAATAATATTGTAATAACTATGCATGGTGTCAGGTGGGTACTAGAATTATTGGGGGATCACTTTGTAAATTATGTAGTTGTCTAACCACTATGATATACACCTGAAACTAATATAAAATAACATTGAATGCTAACTGTACTTGAAAAAATAATAAGAGCACTACAAAAAATGATATTATTGAATGTCAACTATAACTGAAAAGAAAAAGTTAGGAACTATTTCCAAGGCCTTTAAAATTCACCACCCCTTTCCTTGGTCCAAAATGAGAAGGATGTGGAATGAACTGGTTTGATCCTAACTGCTTCGACTATCAGGATACGGGAAAAGATGACCACCCACATCTTGAAAGAATTTTTATAAAATTGTTTCTAATGTTTTCATTTGCAGGAAGACATTCAGGTCCTCAGTCTCGCACAAAAGAATCCACCACATTCTCAGCCTTGGCAACACCTTGTCCTTTCTGTGACCTGCTGTGTGGCTCAAGCCGTGAGCAGTGCTACAGAGCGCAAACACAAACATCCCGCGGGGCCTGTGGAATTTGATGGCCTGTGCAGTGTGGGGCAGACAGTGGGCTGAGCGCCAGGCTCTGTAGGTGAGCCCTCCAGCAGTTGGCGCTCAGTTTTAGCCACTCTGCAAACACAAGGGGAGAGGGCCAACCTGGCAGTGAAGTTCCGTTTCCAGGTTTGGCCTGGTCTCCGGTCAGGGCCTCACCATGCTGCAGCGTACTTAGTGAGAGATACTCACTTAGCACACTCTTGCTCAGATACTGGGAATGCTGGTTCATCTGGTTTGACAGTGGATAACAGGAATAAAGGCAGGCTGGGTAATTTCCTGCTGCCATTCCTCAAGCTTCCCGGACTCCTTCCCATGTGATTTGGGAAGTGCCCAGAACTTGAGAATTGGAGGCGTTCAGTCACTAAATATTTATTGCATACGCCTTGTCTTTCAGGCACTCTCCTAGGCACTGGGGACAGAGTGGCGACTGGGAGCATCAGGGGTGCCCTGCTCGTAGGGAGCTCCCACTCTTCCGCCTGCACTCTCCCTCAAATACCCGTCTCCGCAACACTCCGTGGTTTGCAGGACTAACTTGAAATACTTGACTGAAATATTTGCCCTGTTACCCCTCCCATCTCAACACCATGGCGGGAGCAGTGAGTACACAGTGAGGAGAATGTTGCAGTATACACAGACAGCACTGTTCTTCAATAAAAGGCTGCATTGACTAACAAAAAGACTCTGTGACATGCACCTCAAACCCCAAGTGTCTCCTCTGCAGCTCAGAAGCCTGGAATATAACGTAGTCTGACCGAAAAATTTCATATGCTGTGAAAGTAAAAAATCAGAGATAGAGTTGTGCGTGGCCACTGAGTTAGACGCAAGAACTTATTCACTGAACCACACATTTTTTTAAGCACCAGCTTTATACCGGACATTGTGCTAGCCACTGAGATGTTGGACTCTGTGTCATACTTTTTTCAAAGAGGGCTACAGTTGGTCTGTCACTTCTTGTACGTACACTTCCAACTAGGGGAGGAAAGAACTCTATCTCTGCAGAGAGCGGTAGCGGGTGGCAAGCTCCTGGCTCTGAATTGTACTGTCAACAAGCTATTAGGCTCAGAAGTAAGCGTTTTTCTGATGTTGCCTGGAATCAGTGGTTCTGTGGATGACGAGATGACAGGGTGGGAAAGAATCTTGGTTTCTGTTCTCTCTGCCAATTTTGTGAATCATGAGTGGTACCTTTTTCTCTCTTTCTGTAGACCAAATACCATATAAATCACTCTGCTGTTTATTCTAGATCTTATGTAAAGTATCCCTGTCCCAGAGTCTCATACACAATGTAGAAACTTTGGCAGCTTCATTAGCAAAGGTCAGTGTTTCAGCTTAGTGCCCAAAGGTCCCTGAAAAACGTCCAAAAGTCAGTAATTATTTACTTCCCTGTTACCAGGATCCATTTGAGGACTAAACAGAGAGAAGCAGAGTATTGTTAAAAAAAAAAAAAAAGCAAATCACTAGTCTTTCTTCATTTCAGAATAATATTTTTTCCATAGCACAATTGTAATGTCTTGGAGCAACAAAACAAATAATTCCATAAGCATTAGAAGGCATCCCCAAGACCCAGCCTGCAAGTGGATATAACAGTTGGGTCCCTGGCCAGAGACTGTGCACACCCAAGCAGAGAGAGAAGGGGTCCCTTTACCTTCCCTCCCATGTTCAGTCCTTTTCAGTTTGTCCCCAGGAGAGATGTCTGTGAGGCTACCTGCACGAACGCTTTGCTCCACTGCTATAAAGGCTGCGCCGAGAGGTGTTGGAGTTCTCTCACAGCGTACTTGGAAGATTGTACATGTACACACTTCAGTGTACATGGTGTCCTCTGCGATCCCAAGCACAGGCCAGGATGTTAATTAGGGCCTTGAGTCCTGGGTTGGGGTAGAACCAGCAATAGACACACCAGGAGATATTTCAAAAATATTATCTGTAGTACAGGAACATTTTAGAAATGTGTATAAAGAGAGACACTGGAAGATTCCCTGATTCTTAAGTAAAAACAGAGAGTTGTCTCTCCTTCAAAGAGGCAGAATGAAAAGTCAAGTCGCAGTATACTGAGCATGCCCAGCCCACTACTTACATATTGGGTAAGAGACACTTAATAACCAGTCACACGGTTTAAAGGAGCGATGTCAGTAATTCAATGCTTGGTTTTCTAGATTAGGAAACAGTGGCACAGAGAAAGTGGCTTACACGGGGTCGTACAACTAAATAGTGTCTCTTGTACCCGTGGTCTTGATTCCCACTCTCGATATCTTTCTGCCACATGCCTTTGCCTCTTTTGGTCATGCAAACAAATATACCAAGTTAAAGGTACTGTTAAAGCTGAAGGCACTGGAAGTAGGCAGATAGATGGAGGAAAGATAAGTGGGAAGGGTGTTGGGAGCCTATCAAAACAAGTGGTTCCAGAAACACTGTTGCCTTTTCTTTAGCTGGGTATTGATGGTAAGAAATGTGTAGGTTTCCCATGGATCGCAGGGATTGCTTTGGAAAACTTCACTGAGGGCAGTGTGAAAGATTTGCCTGGAATGCTTTACTGGAAGGGTGTTGACTGTTAGCGAGAACTCTTTGCAAATGATTAGATTTTTCTATCTTTCTTGGCTTACTAACATCTATTAAAGTCGTATTATCCAAACACTGCCCGGAGAACACGGATTGTTCTGCATAAAGTGCTCAGGGGGAAAATGCAGCTTATTAAATTGGACATCCTTTTCCAGTTCATAACTTTTGGGTTATAATCAGAGCACAAAAGGAGAAACAGAATGCAATATCAGAAAGATCAAGAAGCTTAGTTAAGAACTTGGGGATACAGTGATACTGAGGATATAGCCCAACTTGTACTGTTAAGGAGTAACCTTAGAGGAATGTTACAGCAACTCTTTTGTTTCAAAAGAATTTTTCGGAACCCAGAATGAGATGCAGAATTCAGTTATATATTTTAGTGGTTGGATGTCAAAATCAAATAAATTGGAGGCTGGTTAGTAAAATGAAGAATTGCATGATGGTAACATGCTTGCTTTACTTCCAGTGTTAGGTATATTATCAACTCGAAAGAGGACTACCATATTTGTGTACTGGGAGGTGGGTTAATTATTCACAAGAATGCTCAGACTGTTATTCTACGGGAACTGCAAGCAGCTGCAAAGTCTCTAGGAAACGAGGTTAGCCTGTCTGGCCTGTGCATTTCTTGTGAATACACGTAAGTCTGCTGAGTGACGTTATCTGAGAGAAACTCGCAGGAGTCGTTTTGTGAGCGGTTATATCCCTGCGCTAACCTTGGGGGCCTACTTGCTCCTTGCTTTGTGCTCACTGGCAGGAATAGGTGCATAAGCTTTGGCATTGCTCGCATGGCTTGTTGAGGGGCCGCATCACAGTTTCGAAGCCTGGAGGGCAGATGGGCGAGTGCACTGTATAAATAGCCCAGAGACGCTGGTCTCCATTTGCATTCAGATGCAGCGATGTCAGGCAGACCCCTTCCCTTCTCTGAGCTTTAACTTTGTCACGGGCAAAGGCGGACAGTAGTGCCGGCCTCTGAGGCTCGTGAGGCTCCGGGAGACTCTTCATGAGAAATTATTAATAATACCGTTGCATACCGATGCTTTCAGCGAAGTGGTTGGAATCCTGTGAGGATGTGTTCCCTGTTCTGTGGTTTTACCCAGGTTGACCCTAATTGACAACAGACCTTTGTTCGTTATTATACTGTCACCACAGCCATACTTGAGAGTGCTACTTTTTTAAATTTGGATGGACGCCACTGCATTTTTTTTGAGGTCCTCACAAATCAGTTCTTAACTTATAAAATGTGGGAATGCCAAAGAGAGGTTGCTCAACCAAAGCAAATGAAAATGGAATCATCTGAGGACAGCACAGGCAATGTAAAACTTAGTGATACTTAATATTTTTGTAAAGAAACAGAACATTTTTTTTTGCTGGGGCTTTTACCCACAGTGTATCCTCTTTGGTTCATCTGTCTTTCATTGCGCAGTATTAATGAAGTGATATGATATGGTTATACAAAGATTTTTGTGCTTAGATTTACACCACAGGAGTAGACCTCAAATATCTAATAAAATTATATATAAAGTAGTATTGAATACAATTTTGAAAATGAATAAGTTAATGATACCAACCTAGTGATATTCCGTTTTGCATATTCTGCATATTCTTTGTGACAGTTACAGTACACAGCTTTTACATGGTTTTACATAGTTTCTCTTACAAGGTACACACAATTTTAGAGGCTTCTTTTTTACTTTAACATTGTATCATAAATATATATTTTTCCATATTCCAATATTGTCTTCTTGTTTATAATTTTAAACAGTTCTATACCATTTCATTTGTTTAATGTATCATAACTCTCCAAACACTTCCCAGTGGTTGAACACTGAGGTTTTTTCTGTTTTACATATTATTCATAATGCAGATTTTTTCCCTCCTATATCATTGAGCGTCTCTTAGATTGTTTCCTTAGGATAACTTCTCGGAAATGAGATCACTGTTCAAAGAATATGAATAACTTTCTAATTCTTGTTTCATTGCACTGTATTGCTTTTCAAAGCGCTGTTGCACGGTGCTACCTGCTTTGGCGTGTTTTAATAGCACTGGGGAGCGCTAAGTGAGGGGCGTCCCACACTGCACATTTATGGGTAGGTGGATTTAGAGTCTTCAGCTGGAAAATTGCTTAACCTCAGGGGTTATTTTAATGGAAAAATCTGTGAAGAGGATAGGACCACACCCAGGCGGAGGTTTCTGAGCTTTGGCTCTTTTACTTACATAATGATCTGTCATTTTTTGACACTTAGCACCTAACTGTCCAATTGATGAGTCCTTCCGTTGTGTGTTTGCGTGCAGGCGTGAGTGGAAGCGTGACTGCTAGTCCTGTTGAAGTGTGAGAGTGCGAGGTATAAAGCATACGCCATGAACATAAATCATGTGATCTGTGCAAGAAACTTCGATTTACAGCTACGTGATATAGGCAGAAGTTGAAACTTGTGGCCTCCGGAAGCCCAGCAGATGTCCACAAGGGCAGCAGTACTGACGGAGGCTGGACAATACAGGATGTCAGGGACAGGACGCAGTGGGGAGTACGGGCCTTTTTCCTAAGGAAGGTGCTGCTACCTGACTGTAGCTGATGGCGACCACAGAAGAATACCAGCCCGGTATCCTTAGTGCCTTCAATTTTTCAAGAGAATTTGGAATTCTGGATGTTTAGGTACCTTTGTTTCTTTGGGTGGCTCTCACAAAACTACCACCGACTGGATGGCTTGGACAGCAGCCCTTCTTTCTCACAGTTCTGGGAAGTCAAGATCAAGGCACCAGTAGATTCACTGTCAGGTAAGAGACCGCCTCCTGGTTCCTAGACACTGGCCTTTGCACTGGGTCCTCATACGGCATAAGGGGCACGGGAGCTCTCTGTGGCCTCTTCATAAGGGCACTAATCACCTTCCAAAGGCTCCACCTCGAAATACCATCATGTGGGGATTAGGCTTCAACATATGAATTTTGGGGGGACGCTAACATTTAGTCTATGGCATTAGGTAAATCTCATTCTTCACATGGCAGCTAATATAAACAAACAAACCAAAAAAATCCACTGTTGACCTAACAAAAATACCTTGAAGTTACATTTGTTCATTGCTGCCAGTTTGTGACTACTCTCATCTGCCTCTAACTACAACCGAGTGAAGTTAACAGAGAGCAGTGTTTTTTTTGCTTGTTTGTTTTTTTATAAACAAGGAGGCTGAGGCTCAGAAATAATTGTTCAAGAGTTTATTGACTGCATGCCGCCCAGGATGTAAGCTTTATCAAGGCCGGGCCATTGTCTGTTTTCTTCACTGCTTTAAACCCTGCTCCTCTAACAGTTCCTTGTGCATAATGGACACATGATAAATATTTATTGAATTAATGAGTGATGAATAAATAAAAAGAGGTAAAGTCACATGACAAATAATACCTATGTTTTGTAGCAGATAATTCTCTTTTTTTTAATCTCATTTTAATCCATACAACATTCCATGAGAATAAGATGACCCCCATTTTATAGATGAGTCAACTGAGATTTGGACAGGAAAAGTGAGTTTCCTGAGTTCATATAACTCTTGAGGAGGAGAGTCAGGACCAGGACAAAGATGTTTCTCTGATTACCAGTTCTGCCAGCTCCACCTCCCGCTCCACCACCAAAGTCACAAATGCTGATTACCTCCCCCATCCCCTCCCAAATATTGGCATTTTATTCTGTAGACCAATGCATTAGACTTACCAAGAACAGGGGTCTGCACACGTTCTGAAAAGGTAGTAAATATGTTAGGTTTTGCTAGCCATATGCTCTCTGTTACAGCTACTCAATTACCATAGTATATGAAAGCAAAGATACAATGCAAATGAACAAGTGTGGCTGTGTTTCAGTTAGAATTGTATATATTAACAGAGGCAGCGGACCAAACTTTGCTTGAGGGCTGAAGTTTGCTCACCCCTGCTTAATAAAACAAACATATTCCCTGATTAAAAAGGTGATAAGCTACCTAAGTTGCTAGCTCACCGTGTAGATGTTTAAGTTCTTTCTTAGTTCTCTGGCTTTACTTCATATGTCATAGAATTGTTTACTGTATATATCCTAAATTACTCTGAGGTTTCAGTGCGCTAGTAAATGTGTAATAACCAGTTTTCTCAGAAGATGGAAAAGCTTTATGTGTCATTTGCTAGTGTATGATTTCTGTGGGGTAGACACTCCCACGTGGCCAATTACAAGCCATCAGTATGACATCACTGAACATGACATCATTGAGCATGGCATGGGATTGATGAGATGCAACAGGAGCTGGCGCCAGCACACTACTCTCTGAAGGCATGTGTCCTTTTGGATTATTTTGGCAGACATGACAGAAATCTCAACTAGTTCAACGATAAGTAAAAGTATTATATTACCTCACAGACCAGATAGGGTGGCTCCAGAACTGGTTAATTCAGTGGCTTAGTGACATCATTAAAGTCCCTGTCCCTTTTCATCTTTCTGCTATGTTGTCCTTGGCTTATTGATACTGTCCTCAGGCTTTCTTCATTGTTAGAAGGTGGCTGCCATAGTTCCATGTATCATATCCAGATTAAAAATGTCTTCAGGAAGAAGAGGGGCTTGTTTTCTTCCTTGTGTGTTTTCTTAAAAGCAAGGAAATCTTTCCCAGAGGATTTCTGCTCACAGCTCATTGGATGGAATGAATTCACACACCACCCCTAATCAGTCACTAACCTGGGAAAGGGAAACCGATCAAGACCCATTTCTTGAAACAATGGCTTGGACCAGCCTTCCTTGAAGCAAATGGTTGCTGGAATGAGAGCAGATAGAGCAGATACCTGAACAAAACCAGGGTTAAGGTAGAATGGAGGAAGGGGTCATGAACTATGGATTTGGGGTAGGCAGCCAACTCTGTCTGCTGTAGTAGGTTATGCATACTAAGGCAAAACTACGAGTGTGGTGGGTCTTTTAAATGAAATTTTTTATAGTTTATATTTTACTGTATTTTCCCATTACCATTTATCTCCCTATACCCTCTTCCATTGCCACCCACTCCCTCTGCCCCCTGCCCCCACAATGGCCATGCTGTTGTTCGTGCCCATGAGTTCTTTTTCTATTTTGCTTGATCCTACCACCCCCCTAACCCCCCAGAGCTGTCAACCTGCTTTCTATCTATGAGTCTGTCTCTATTTTGTTTGTCAGTTCAGTTTGTTCATTACATTCCATACATGAGTGAAATCATGTGGTATTTGTCTTTCTCTGACTGGCTTATTTCACTTAGCATAATGTTCTCCAGTGCCATCCATGCTGTCGCAAAGAGTAAAATTTTCTTTTTTTTGGCTGAGGAGTAGTCCAGTGTGTAAAGGTACCATAGTTGCTTTATCCACTCCCCTGCTGATGGACACTTTGGTTGCTTTCAAATCTTGGCGATTGTAAATGATACTGCAATGAATATAGGGGTGCACATGTTCTTTTAAATTAGTGTTTCAAGTTGCTTCCAATAAATTTCCAGAAATGGAATCACTGGGTCAAAAGAGAGTTCCATTTTAAATGTTTTGAGGAAGCTCCATACTGCTTTCCACAATTGCTGCACCAATCTGCATTCCCACCAACAGTGCAGAAGGGTTTCCCATTCTCCACATCCTCTCCGGCACTTGTTGTTTGTCAATTTATTGAGGATAACCACTCTAACAGGTGTAAAGTGATATCTCACTGTGGTTTTAACTTGCATTTCTCTGATGATTAGTGACATTGAGCATCTTTTCATATGTCTATTGGCCATCTGTATGTCCTCTTTGGAGAAGTGTCTATTCAGCCCTGAGCGGTATGGCTCAGTGGATTGAACGCTGACCTGTGAACCAAAGCCCAGGTTCGATTCTCAGTCAGGGAACATGACTGGGTTGCAGGTCAGGTCCCCAGTACGGGGTGTGTGAGAGGCAACCACACATTGATGTTTCTCTCCATCTCTTTCTCCCTCCCTTCTCCTCTGTCTAAAAATAAATAAATACAATCTTTAAAAAAAATAAAGAAGTGTCTATTCAGGTTCTTCTTTCTTAATTGGGTTATTTGTTTGTTTGTTTTTAATTGGGTTGTTTGTTTGCTTTGGTGTTGAGTTTTATAAGTTCTTTATAAATATTATATTGAATATTGAATATTATCCCCTTATCAGCTATATTGCCTAATGTGTTCTCCCGTTCTGTGGGTCATCTTTTTATTTTGTTGATGGTTTCCATTGGTGTACAAAAACTTTTTAGTTTGATATAGTCCCATTTTTTATTTTTTATTTTGTTTCCCTGGCCTGAGAAGATATATTAGATAAGATATTGCTATGAACAATGTCTAAGGTTTTACTGCCAGTATTTTCTTCTAGGATTTTTATGGTTTAGGGTCTAATATCTAAGTCTTCAATCCATTTTGAATTTATTCTTGTGTGGCATAAGAAGGTGGTCTAGTTTCATCTTTCCCAACATCATTTATTGAATAAACTATCTTTAGCCCATTGTATGTGTGCCTGCTCTGTCAAATATTAATTGACTCTAAAGGCGTGGGTTTATTTCTGGACTCTCTATTCTACTGCATTGATCTATATGTCTTTTTTTATGTCAGTACCATGCTGTTTTGATTATGGCTTCACAGTATAGTTTAATATTAGGTAGCATGATTCCACCAACTTTTGTTCTTTTTTCTCATGATTGCTGTTGCTATTCAGGGTCTTTTGTGGTTTCATGTAAATTTTTGGAATATTCTAGTTCTGTGAAATACATCATTGGTATCTTGATAGGAGTTGCAATGAATCTACAGATTGCTTTGGGTGGCATGGACATTTTAATGATGTTAATTCTTCCTGTCCATGAACATGGTATATGTTTGCACTTATTTGTATCTTTTTCAATTTCTTTCTTCCGTGTCTTATAATTTTCCAAGTACAAGTCTTTTAAATTCTTGGTTAAATTTATTCCTAGGTATTTTATTCTTCCTTTTTTGGCAAAAAATATGCATCTATAAATAGAAGCAATTGTGAATAAGGTTGTTTCTTAATTTCTCTTCCTGATAGCTCATTATCAGTGTATAAAATACAACTGAGTTTTGGATATTAATTTTGTATCCTGATACTTTGCTGAATTCACTTATCAAGTCAAGCAGTTTCTTGGTGGAATCTTTGGGGTTTTCTATGCACAGTATCATGTCATCTGCAAATAATGACAGTTTTACTTCTTTCTTTCCAATTTAGATGCCTTTTATTTCTTCTTCTTGTCATTGCTGTGACTATGACTTCCAATACTATGTTGAATAAAAGAAGTGAAAACAGACATTGTTGTCTTATTCCCAGTCTTAAGGGGACATTGTAGTTTTTGCACAGTGAGTACTATACTGGTAGGGGGTTTGTCATATATGGTCATTATTACTTTAATTATGTTCCCTCTATTCTTACTTTGCTGAGAGTTTTTTTCATAAATAGGTGCTGGATTTTATCAAATATTTTTTCTGCATCTCTTGATATGATCATGTGTTTTTTATTCTTCATTTTGTTTATGTTAGTGTATCATGTTTATTGTTGTGAATATTGTACCACCCTTGCATCCCTGGAATAAATCTCATTTGATCATGGTGTATGATCTTTCTGATGTGTTGCTGTATTTGGCTTGCTAATATTTTTTTGAGGATTTTAGCATCTATGTTCGTCAGGAACATTGGCCTATAATTTTCTTTATTTGTATTGTCTTTAAATGGTTTTGGAATTAGGATAATGCTGGTGTTGCAAAATGAGCTTGGAAGTCTTCCCTTCTCTTGACTTTTTTGGATTAGTTTGAGAAGGAGAGGTGTTAGTTCTTCTCAGAATGTTTGTAAAATTCACCTGTGAAGCAATTTGGTCCAGGGCTTTTGTTTGCTGGGAGTTTTTTTTTTTTTTTTTTTAATCACTCTTCAGTTTCACTAGTTGTAACCTGTCTATTCTATTCTCTGATTCTTCCCGGTTTACTTTTGTTTCTAGGAATTTATGGATTTCCTTCAAGTTGTCCAATTTGTTGGCATGTAGTTATTTGTAATATTTTCTTACAATCCTTTGTATTTCTTAGGTGTCAGTTGTTACTGCTCCTTTTTCATTTCTAATTTTATTTATTTAGATCCTCTCTCCTTTTTTCTTGATGAGTCTGGTTAAAGGCTTGCCAGTCTTGTTTATCTTTACAAAGAGCTAGGTTTGGGATTCATTGATCTTTTGTATTTTTTTAGCCTCAGTTTCATTTCTGCTCTGATCCTCTTTATTTTCTTTCTCCTACTCAGTTTGGGCTTTGTATGTTGTTCTTTTTCAAGTTCCTTTAAGTACAGAGTTAGATTGTTTATTTGAGCTTTTTCTTGTTTCTTGAGATCAGCCTGCAGTGCTATGAATTTTCCTCTCAGAATTGCTATCCCTGTGTCCCACAGATTTTGGGTTTTTGTGTTCTCATTTTCATTTGTTTCAAGGTATCTTTTGATTTCTTCCTTGATCCCATTGTTAACCCATTCATATTTTAATACCATATTATTTAGCTCCATGTCTTTGTATATTTTTCAGTTTTCTTTTTATGATTGATTTCTAGTTTCATAGCATTATAGTCAGAGAAGATGTGCAATATGATTTCAATCTTTTTAAATTTATTGAAGCTGTTTTTGCGTGCTAACGTAAGGTCTGTCCAGAAAACATTCCATGTGCACTTGAAAAGAATGTACGTTCTGCTGCTTTGAGATGAAATGCTCTGAAGATATTAATTAAGTCCATTTGACCTCATGTGTCATTTAAGACCACTATCTCCTTGTTGATTTTACATCTGGAAGATCTATCCATTGAAGCCAATTTGGTGTTAAAATCCCCTACTGTAACTGTATTCCTGTCAACTCTCCCTTTCCATCCATCAAGATTTGCTTTACATATTTAGGTGCTCCTATTTTGGGTGCATAAATGTTTACTAGGGTTATGTCCTCTTGTTGGATTGTTCCTTTTATCATTATGTAGTGTCCTTCTTTGTCCCTTACTATAGCCTAGGTTTTAAAGTCTATTTGGTTGGATATAAGTATTGCTACCCCAGCTTTTTTCCCTTCCCATTTGCATATAATATTTTTTCCTATTCTTTACTTTTAGTTTGTGTATCTTCCACTCTGAGGTGGGTCTTGTTTTCTTCTCCATTCAGTTACCCTATGTCTTTGATTGGAACATTTAGACCATTTACGTTTAAAGTGCTTATTTATAGATGCATATTTTTTGCCATTTTATTTTTTAACTACTTTACTCTTTTTTTTTCTTTTTCTTTTTCTTCTTCTTAAAGCAAGCCTTTTAACAGTTGTTGCAATACCGGTTCAGTGGTAACAAACTCCCCCACCTTTTTATTGTCTGGGCAGCTCTTTATGTCTCTTTCAATTTTAAATGATAGCTTTGCTGGGTAAAGTAGCCTTGGTTGTAGGTCCTTGCTTTTCATCACTTTGAATATTTCATGCCAATCCCTGTTGACCTGAAATATTTCTCTTAAAAAATCAGATGACAGTCTTTTGTGAGCTTCCTTGTAGATAACTAACTGCTTTTCTCTTGTGGCTCTTAGGAGCCCTGTCTTTAAGCTTTGCCATTTTAATTATTATGTGTCTTGGTGTGTATCTCTTTGGGTCCATCTTGTTTAGGACTCTGCACTTCCTTGTCTTATGTGTCTTTTTTGTTCACCAGGTCAAGGAAGTTTTTGGTCATTATTTCTTCAAATAGGTTCTTGATCCCTTGCTCTCTGTCTTCTCCTTCTGGTATCCCTATGATACAGATGTTGTTACGCTTCATATTTTCACTAAGGTTCCTTAAACTATCCTCACTTTCAGAATTCTTTTTGTTGTTGTTGCTCTTATTGGGTGCTTTTTTCTATTTTGTCTTCCAAATCACTGATTTGATCCTCTACTTCATCTACCATACTTTTTATTCCTCCCAGTATATTTATTTCAGATATTGTATTTGTTATTTCTGACTGGTCCTTTTTATAGAATCCATGTCTTTTTTCATGCTATTGAGCATCCTTATAATCATTACTTTGAGCTCAATATGTGATAAATTGCTTGCCTCCATTTCATTTAGCTCTTCTTTTGGAGAATTCTCTTGTTCTTTCATTTGGGGCCTGTTTCTTTGTCTTTCATTTTAGCTGCCTCTTTGTGTTTGTTTCTATGTATTAGATAGATCTGCAAAGACTCTGGTGCAGCCTTATGTCAGATGCTGCTTATGACTGGCCCTGGGAGATCTTTTTGGAGCTCTCAGCAATCTAGCACTTATGGCTCCCTCTGCTGGTCTGTGTGTGTGCATAAAGGACAAAACTGTGCACCAAGGCTGGTTTTTACCAGCACTATGCCTGGGGTAGGGCCAGCTAAAGTCTCAAAGTATCCAGAGATCTGTCTCCACTGCAGGCTGTCTGTTAGGCTTAATTACTGAAAGAGCCTCCAGCTGTACTCCTCAGCAGGGCTTAAGCTCCACAGGGTAGGGCGAGAGGGATTCCTGCAGGTGGGGCTATTGCTTCCCCCCTATTGATGATTCCACATGGAAGGGAGTGCTCTGCCTGAGAAAGATGGCTTCTGTGGTATGGGGAATGACTGAGCACAGGAATCCTTGCAGCTGACCATTCAGCTCCTTCCCCAGAGCCACAATCCCCAGACTGTCTTCACGTGGCTCTAGCCCATACTGCCCTCCCTCTGCTGGAGCCCAGGATAAGAGGCTGCAAATGAAATTTTGTGTGTTGGCCTTTTAAGCCAATGTCTGCATCCTTAGGTGTCTCTCCCTGGTAGATAGAAATCCCACTGCTTTTCACAGCTGGATGTTATGTGGATTTGTTTCCCAGTTCTGGTGCTGTAGGCTGGGGAGCTTGGCTTTGGGTTTAGACCTCAAACTTCTTAAGGGTAACCACTCCAACTGCTGAAATATCCCTCCAAAACTTCTGCTACCACCCCTGGAACCCAGCCAGCCCTCTTGTGTCTTCACACTTCCTACCAGTCTCAATGTGGTTGTGTGACTTCTTCTGTAAGTTCTTGGTTATAAGGCTTCTCTCCAACTAGTCTTCGTTTGTTATTAGGATGATTTTTCTGTAGTTTAGTTGTAATTCCAGATTTGTCCTGGGAGGTTAGTGTAGCTTCCACCTACTCCACCATCTTGGATTGGATCCAAAATGAGCTTTCCTTTGAGTGTTTAGTTATGAGGGAGAAAATGGTTGAATGTTAAAAGGACTTCCCCATGACACAAAGTTAAGTGTTGCAGGGACTGACCCTGCAGCTCCAGAGTGTTGGAGATCCCTTTTGAAAGTTGGTTTTGCTTTGAAATCAGAGATCATTCCATGACTGATCAAGTCAGTGATTCACAGGTATGTTTCTGGGAAGTATCAATTGTACTGTTTAAGAACTACATTTTTAGCTGCATTAGGTTGCAATAAAAGTCATCCTACTGGTGTGACATCAGCAAGAATTTCATGCATATGATTAGACAAAAGCATATGTGAATTTATTTAAGGAAATAAGGGAATGTGGTGGAACTAGTGTAGGGCACCGGCTGGGAAAACTGACCTTGCAGTATGAAAAGGTTCATATCCTATTTCTGCTGCTGCATAGTGTTATAGTATTGGGCAAATAACTTAACCTCTCTAGCCTGAGGGATAAGAATACCTACATCTGTGGTTGTTGTAAGGGTTAACTGCGATTCTCTCTATATGCTGCTTAATAGCAGCATGGTCTGTGGGAATTGCTCTGTAAAAGGTAACTCTGTGTTATTTTCACTTAGTGTGGAGACCAGTGTTTTGGCTATTACTCAGTCCTTAGGCCAGTGATTAGCAATAGTATCATTTCAAATAATAATTTTGATTTTCTCTAAATCAGTAGGTTAATATTTATGTCAATACTGCTCTTCTAATACATTTGATAGATTTATACTCTTCAGTTGTATTCCATCTCCTTTGTCAGTGCCCCCACATTCACAGGATGGCTAATAAGATGAAGAGGGAGGCAAACCCAAGTGGTCTATATGGAAATCTCCGCTGAATCCCCAATGCCCTGAACCATGGCCTAACTCATGTTAAACACTCAGTAAATGTTGGTAGTTGAATGAATTAATGTTGCTAATGTTTTTTTCCAACTCTATGGTTTACCTTTCAGTTTTATGTATTAAATGTTTTGATGTATAGAAATGTTAAATTTTAATTTAGACAAATCAACAAAAATTTCTGTTTGGTTACATTAAATTAAATCTCAAGGAGTCCTTTTCCTCTCCTGAGATCAGACAAATATTTACCTATATTTTCACCTATATTTTTAATGATTTTTTTCACATTTAATTCTCATCTATCTAGAAGGTCAAGAGCTAAATGGAGAGTTATAACATAATGTAGGGAGTAATCCTTTATTCTTCACCAATCTTTGCTACCTTATTTAATTATGTTGAATTTTATGTACTAGCATTTGAACTCTCTCTTCTGTTTCACTTATTTGTTGTTCTCTTCTTATTTCAATTACATACCTTCCAAATGACTGCGTTCTTAGTCAGAAATGCCAAAGAAGTTAGAGTCAGATTCATTCAGTATAGTAATTAGGACATGGCCTAAGCTGTTGTAACAGAGAGACTCCAAAATACAGAGGCTCAAATATAAATTTTATTTTTCTTCTAACAGTATGTGAAGTGCAGAGCTGGAGAGGCAGCCTTCTCCAAAGAGTCTTTTGGGGACCCAGATTCCGTCTATCATGTAGTTCTGCCAGCCTGAAGATGGTGTCTTGGTCTATGTGACTTATGTGACTGAAGCTCTCCTGTCTCCACGTCTATGTCGCAGTCTGGGAAAGGGGGTGAGGGCACTTCTGGGAAAGTACCTGTGTCTTTGATCTGATGAACCGGAAGTGGCACATACTACTTTTTCTTACGTCCCTGTCATTGAGACTAAATAACGTTGCCACACCTACCTCCAAGAAAGGCTAGGGAAAGTGGCATGAAACTGGATGCGTATGGATTTGGCTAAAATTTGAGAGGATCTATTCTGAAAAAGGAGTAGGGGTACTAAGGACAACTAATGGTCTTTGTCCCAGTCCAGTGTCCTTAGTTAGAAATAATCATATGTAACAGGAAAGTATTAATCATTTTTGCCGTGTGAAAAATCAACCTTTTAAGTTGTCAATAAATTACATGTATGTCTTGATTTTTGGTTTTAGATGGCCTACAGTAACCCTCGTGCCAGGTAGCATTCTATGCCAATCTTGAATGCCAACAGGAAGTCACTGGACAGCAAACTCTTCCAGGATCATAACTGGGCTATTAGAGTAACTTGGGAAAGAAGAAAAAAGAATTGAAACCATGACAAAAGTTAATAGAGCTCGGTCCACCTCCCCTCCAGATGGAGGGTGGGGCTGGATGATTGTAGCTGGCTGTTTTCTTGTCACCATCTGTACCAGAGCAGTAACCAGGTAGGTGGCATTTTCTTCTTGATGTATTAAGATGATCTGGCTTCTCTTTTTTTTCCTAAATCTTCATTCTACTTCTGAACACGTTATTGTGAAAATGTGTATGTATTTTTATGGTTTGTGTTTGTGTATATTTTCTTTTACTACTCAGATATCTTTTTCTTTATAAGGAATGTGATTTTCTGACACTTAAAAGTCCTGAATTGTGGTCTCTTCTATAATATCTGATGTATAAACACAAAGTGTTAGGACATTTTTAGACCAAATGTTGTGGCTCTTCCAGCCATTTGTTTTCATAAGCAGTTCATCCCAGAAAGGAAAAACATATAAGTCAAAATCATCCCTGAAAACCTCATGGATCACTAAATAATGAGCCCTTGGAAGCTTAAAAATTAGAATTTTAAATTCTTTTGCTTCATTTTGCATTTGGCTGTGTTAGAAGGGGCCGGGTTCTAAGTTGAAGGAGAGAGCAGCAGCATAAAGAGGGATTCTCCTCATTTGCTCATGTCTCTTTTTCTTTCTGATATGTTTATATTTTGAGAAAGTTTATTTTTTCTTTTTTAATTTCATTTTTCAATGACATTTTACATTAAATATTATTTTGTATTAGTTGTGGGTGTACAGCATAAAAAACTAGGAATGCTTCACAATTTTTGCACGTCATCCTTGCACAGGCACCCTGCCGATCTTCCCATGTTCCAGTGCTAGTACATGTGCTGCCAAAGTGAGCACATCTCTCTTTTTCTTTTATCCAAGGGCATAGTGTTCGAAGTGCTTAAATTAAACGACTCCACATTGAGACTCACTGGAACAAATATATACTTGAAATCTGCAGGCACCAGCTCTTTCCTCTACAGGTGCTCCTGTCCAAACTGAACCCTTTGTTCTCCACTGGCAGCTCACACTTGGCAGCAAAAGAAAGCAATTTGCACTAAAAACGTTATTTGATGGTATCATCAATCAAAGCATTGATGTTACCTTTATAACAAATACATAATGCAGGAAAGACAAGGTATTTGTTTTTGCTACAATAAAGTTTGGTTAGTTATGTCATAATAAACTGCGATTTGTTTTAAAATTATACTATTGGTGTTGAGTTTGATTATGTTCCATCTGTATTATGGAGCTTGTGTTCTGGGTGTGAGGAGGTCATGGAGTTAAAATGATTCTCTTTCATCTTGCTTTTCACATGTGAAACTTCCATCATTCCATGACAGGAAAGTCCTGGAAATATTTCAGTGCTTCATAAAGAAGGGCAGACGGAAAACAGAAAAGAGGATTGTGGCTGGCAGTGAAGGCCTGTTATCAGAGGTTACTGGGAGAGGCAGAGGAAGACAGCTGAGCAGAATAAGCTTAGGGGAAGAAGAGTGTGAAGACACAACCTGCATCAGAATTTAAATGTCATAAACCAGAAAGCAGCCAGGAACACCAGAGACAGACACGGAAAGCAGTCTGCACGATGATTTGTCAATTGAAAGAATCAGTGCTTATTAGGCATTTCTTTCTTTTCCCCCCAGTTTTATTGAGAAATAATCGTCATACATCACTGTATAAGTTTAAGGCATACAGCCCGATGGTTTGATGGACCTATATTATGAAATGATTAAAACGGGGTCAGCTAACACCCGTTTCTTATATAGATACAATAAAGAAAAGAAATAAGAAGAAAAGGAAAAACAGATTTTCTCCTTGTGATAAGAATTCTTAGGATTTAGTTTTCTTAACTTCCTTATATATCATACAGCAGTGTTATCTATAATCATCATGTTGTACATTACATCTCTCGTACTTATTTATCTTATAGCTGGAAATGGTACCTTTTAACCACCAGAACCACTTAACCCCTTCCCCCTCCGCCCACCTCTAGTAACCACAAGGCTAATCTCTTTTTCTTTTAGTTTGATTTTTGTTTGTTTTTAAGATTCTGCATATAAGTGAGATCATACAGTATTTGTCTTTCTCTTTCTGACTTATTTCACTTATATAATACCTTCATGTTGTCACAAATGATAGGATTTCCTCATTTATATGGCTGGAAAATATTCCATTATATATACACCACACTTCTTTATCCATTCATCTGTGGATGGACATTTAGGTTGGTTCCATGTCTTGGCTATTGTAAATAATGCTGCTATGAACATGGCGCTGCAGATAGCTCTTCAAGTTAGTGTTTTGATTTCCTTTGGATATATTCCCAGCAGTGGAATCACTGGATCATATGGTAGTTTTGTTTTTAATTTTTTGAGGCTCTTCCATACTGTTTTCCATAGTGGCTATAACAGTTTACAATTCCACCAACAGTGCACAAGGGTTCCCTTTTCTCCAGCATTTGATGTCTCTTGTATTTTGATGATGATCATTTCGATAGGTGTGGGGTGTTATCTCATTGTGGTTTTAATTTGCATTTCCCTAATGACTAATGATGTTGAACGTCTTTTCCTGTATCTGTTTACCTTTTGCACATCTTTGGCAAAATGCCTACTTAGGTCTTTACCCATTTTTTAGTTGGGTTATTTGCTTTTTTACCATTGAGTTGAATTAGTTATTTATAAGTTTTGGATATTAATCTCTTACCAAATACATGGTTTGCAAATATTTTCTCCCATCCCATGAGTTAACTTTTTACTTTGTTGATGGTTTCTTTTGCTGTGCAGAAGCTTTGTAGCCTGACATGGTCTCACTTGTTTGTCTTTTATTTTGTTGCTTGTGCTTTAGGTGTCATATCCAAAAAATTTCACTGAGACCCATGTCAAGGAGATTTATCCCTGTTTTCTTGTAGGAGTTTCATGGATTCAGGTGTTACATTTAAGTTTCTGATCCATTTCAGGTTAATTTTTTTTGTGAGTGGTATAAGATATGAGTCCAGTTTCATTCCTATATATGTGAATATCCAATTATCCAGCAGCATTTATTGAAGAGGCTGTCTTTTATTCATTGAGTATTCTTGGCTCCATTGTCAGTTATAGACAGTATATACTTAGGTTTATTTCTGGGCTCTTAATTCTGTTCCATTGATCTATTTGTCCATTTTTATGACGGTACCATGCTGCTTTGATGACTACAGCTTTACAGTATAGCTTGAAATAAGGAAGTGTGATACTACCTGTTTTGCTTATCTTTCTCAGGATTCTTTGGGTACTTGGGATTTTTTTTTGGTTCCATTCAAATTTTAGGGGTGTCTTTTCCACTTCTGTAAAAAAATGCCATTGGATTCTTGATAGAAATTGCATTGAATGGATGACTTTTGATAATATTGACATTTTAACAATATTAATTATTTCAGTCTGTGAACACAGGATACCTTTCCACTTAGTTGTGTCTTCCTCAATTTCTTTCATCAATACCTTGTAGTTATCTTGTAGAGATCTTTCACCTCCTTAGTTAAATTTATTCTGAAATATTATTTTTGATGCTATCGTGAATGGGGTTAATTTCTTTATTTCTTTTTTCAGAAATTTTGCTGTTAGCGTATAGAAATGCTACTGATTTTTATATGTAAATTTTATATCCTGTAACTTTACTGGATTTACTAGTTAGATCTAACAATTTTTTTGGTTGCATATTTAGGATATTCTATCTGTGAAATAATGTCATCTGCAAATAGAGACAATTTTACTTCTTCTTTTCCATCATACCTTTTATTTCTTTTTCTTGCCTGGTTGCTCTACCTTCCAGTACTGTGTTGAATAGGAGTGGTTTGAGTGGGTACCCTTGTCTTATTCCTGCCCTTAAAGGAAAAGCCTTCAACCTTCCACCATTAAGTATGCTGTTAATTGTGGGCTTGACATATCAGTATATGGCCTTTAAATGTTGAGATATGTTCCTTCTATGCCTACTTTCTTAAGAGTATTTTTAAAATCATGAATTGATATTAAGTTTTGTCAAATGCTTCTTCTGCATCCATCAAAATGATATGATTCTTTTATTATAGTAATGCGATGAATCATATTGATTGATTCACATATGTTCAACAGTTCTTGTATCCCAGGGATAAATCCCACGTGATCATGGTAAATCATCTTTTAATATACTGTTGAATTCACATCTATCAGCAACTGGGGAGGACGAGGAGAGTGAAATAACTGGTTACTATGGGCTACTAAAGCATAATGAGTTAGAAAGTAACCCTATCCAAAGAGACCAATAATCTCCTAACTCATCCCCAAATAACGAGGCCTTATCTCTTTTTTTAAGTATGTTTTATTGATTATGCTATTATAATTGTCTCATTTTTTTCTTCACTTTCTTCCCCTCCTCCCTGCACTCCTCTCCCACCAGCATTGCCCCCATCCCTTAGTTCATGTCCATGGGTCGTACATATAAGTTCTTTGGCTTCTCAATTTTCTATGCTATTCTCAACCTCCCCCTGTCTATTTTGTACCTACCAATTAGGCTTCTTATTCCCTGTACCTTTTCCCCCATTCTCCCCCTCCCCCTCCCCACTGATAACCCTGCATGTGATCTCCATTTCTGTGATTCTGTTCCTGTTCTAGTTGTTTGCTTAGTTTGTTTTTGTTTTTAGGTTCAGTCGTTGATAGTTGTGAGTTTGTTTTCATTGTACTGTTCATAGTTTTAACTTCCTCTCTCTCTTATACAAGTCCTTTAACATTTCACATAATAAGGGCTTGGTGATGATGAACTCCTTTAACTTGACCTTTCCTGGGAAGCACTTTATCTGCCCTTCCAATCTAAATGATAGCTTTGCTGGATAGAGTAATCTTGGATGTAGGTCCTTGCCTTTCATGACTTTGAATACTTCTTTCCAGCCCCTTCTTGCCTGTAAGGTTTCTTTGAGAAATCAGCTGATAGTTTTATGGGAACTCCTTTGTAGGTAACTGTCTCCTTTCTTCTTGCTCCTTTTAAGATTCTCTCCTTATCTTTAATCTTGGGTAAGGTAATAATGATGTGCCTTGGTGCATGTTCCCTTGGGTCCAACTTCCTTGGGACTCTCTGAGCTTTCTGGACTTCCTGGAAATCTATTTCTTTTGCCAGATTGAGGAAATTCTCCTTCATTATTTTTTCAAATAAGTTTTCAATTTCTTGCTCTTCCTCTTCTCCTCTGGTACCCATGATTCGGGTGTTGGAATGCTTAGAGTTGTCCAAGGTTCCTAATCCTCTCCTCGTTTTTTTGAATTCTTGTTTCTTCATTCTCTTCTGGTTGAATATTTATTTCTTCCTTTTGCTCCAAATCATTGATGTGAGTCCAGAATTCCTCCCCTTCACTGTTGGTTCCTTGTGTATTTTTCTTTATTTCTCTTTGTATGGCCTTCACTTTTGGCTCTATTTTTCAACCATACCCAACCATTTCTGTGAGCATCCTGATTATCAGTGTTTTGAACTCTGCATCTGATAGGTTGGCTATCTCTTCATTGCTTAGTTGAATTTTTTCTGGAGTTTTGATCTGTTGTTTCATTTGAACCGTATTTTTTTGTCTTGCACTCATGTTATTTTGTGAGAGGTGGAACCTTAGGTATTCACCAGGGCAGGGCAACCCATTTGCTATGTTGTGGTGCTGCATGTGGGGGAGGGGTCAGAGAGGGAGTAATGCCTCTTGCTCAGCTCTCGGCTTTCAGTCACCTCCCCTGCTACCCACAAGCAAATTGGGCCCTTCTGGTGCTGATTCTTGGTGAGTGGGCTTGTGTACTTCTAGGACCCTGTGGGTCTCTAACAAACTCTCCTGTGAGGCTGGGAGTTGCTCCCTCCACTGCAACCCCCATAGGTTTTTACAGCCAGAGGTTTTGAGGCTTTCTTTTCCTGCATGGAACCCTGGGTTGCACAGTCTGTCTCACTCCCTGTGATTCCTATGCTGAAGTAGGACACCATGCTAATCTGTATTAGGTTCATTCCAAGTTGTATGGTGATATAAACTGTTGCTTCTGGACACTTATGTCTTGTTTTTCCTAAGTGATTAACTATTTTGCAACATAGAAATGTCTGTCTCTTTGTTTCTATCTCTGTCTCTGTATGCCTCCCTCCTCTCTCTGAGATATATGTATACAAATATGGTCTGTCCAGAAGGTATCCAGCCATGTAATATGAAAAATGGAGACATTTATTGAAGAAGATACAAGATACAAGAAACATTGTGCGTAGGTTAATGATGCCTCAGCCCCCTTCAAAGGAGGCATGTTGAGGCCTCACACAGTTCACCCAATTGCCATCAGCTGCCCCATTATATTTTCCTGTAGCTCATCGATGGTCTGAAATCTCTTCCTTTTCAATGGTAATTTTAGTTTTGGGAAAAGCTATAAGTCACAGGGTGCCAAATCTGGGATGTAGTGGGGCTGAATCACCTTGGTGACTTGCTATCTTGCCAAAAAACTCCACATGGGACGTGATGCATTAGTGGTCACATTGTCATGATGAAGCTGCCAGTCACCAGTTGCCCATAGCTGTGGCCTTCTGAATCATCAAAATAGTTTCCATGGAGGAATGTTAAGCTTAATTCAAAATTTGATGCAGATTCATTGCATCTCACCAAATCATTTTGAATGCGATGGTCACATGGTACACATGTTCACTCAGTGGCGTCTACCGGCCCCTCTGTCTAGTACAGTGAAGTTGTCATTGTTCACACATGCACATTCCAGACCACTCTCCTTGGCTACCAGGTTATATCACTGTTGCACTAACCATTCTCATCATGTTAACAGTGGCTAGAATTTTTCTGAACAGACCTCAAATATCTATGTGTGTGTGTTTGTGTGTGTGTGTGTGTGTGTGATGTGTATGTATGTATATATACACACATACAAATGTGTGTATAAAATGTGTATATAAAAAATCATGTTCATTGCAAAATAATTTATAATGCAAAATAGAGATAAAAAAATGAAATTATTTAAAATCTTACCATTCATATATAATGACTGGGTGCTTTTTGGTTTATATGTTTTCAGACTTTTAAAATTTACATGACTATGTTTTTATAAAAATAAACCCTTATAATATGAACTGCTTTGTAATTTGCTTTTTTACTTGTCATTTTATTGTAAATTTATTTCCAAATCAATATAAATCAAATCATTATTTTTAATACCTAAAAACATTTCATTTTTATGATATGCCAAAATTTATTTAACTAGTCCCTTATCGATGGACAAATAAGTTGGTTGCAATTTTGCTGTTGTAAATAATTCTCCAGAATATCTCCTTTATGTGTGTCTAATATCATCATTATCATCTGTTTATTACCTTTGGTTGAAACCTGGAAGTGAAAATGCTGAATGATATGTAACTTTTTCTTGTCAAATTTTGACATATAATAGCCTCTTACATGTTACGGATGTTAGTTAAATACTAAGATGAGACTCCATGCTTTTGACCTGCCGTCTTTTTCATAAGACCTTCCCTGCAGCAGTGATCTTCACATCCACTTGGCTTCAAGAGCCCCTCCACTGGATGACCACTTGGTCCTTTAGAATCTCCCAATGGCCAGCTGAAGATTTCCCACTTGCTATGGTCCAGCAAAGTTCCACTAAAAACCAGTTTAAATCCATGTAGACTGGAGTAGTTAATTGAACCAAAAGTTAAAGCTCTGATTCAAATTCATGTTTATTCTTTCTTTCTTTTTTTTTGTATAACATGCTTTCACTATATTTTTCAGATGTATTTCAATTTTTTTTGTGGAGTTCCAGACATACTTCACTCAGGATTATGCACAAACAGCATGGATCCATTCCATTGTAGACTGTGTGACCATGCTCTGTGGTAAGTATCACTTACCAGGGATAGACAATTTCTGGCTGCCCTCAAACTGTACATGACAATGACCTTCGATTGCTTTTGATTACCAGTTTTTCTTAGTAGCAAGACTATGGTAAAATTGACTAAGACAAAAAGAAAAGGTTGACCCTACCTTCAACCACACCCAATCAGGCATCTGGGAATGAATGATTCTGGCTGATGTCAGATGGAACAGTGGTTAATAACCCAGAAGGACATATACCAATTTGTTCTTTGATATAAGGGTAGGATGCAGGACATCATAGGGCTTGTCTTGGTTTTGGAGGAGCTAACCATACAGTATATACTTGGCTTCTTCTAAATGCTGCGATCCCTTCCCTCTCCAGTCATGTAAACAGTTCTTGGATAGCACCATGAGCCATTTCTATATGGTCTTCTTAAATGAGTGCAAACAATACGTGCATCGCATTTTAAGTCTTATTTTCATTCAGTCCGCTTCCCAGAGGTTCCAAACTTTGTCTCATGGATTTCATCATTTTTCATGCATAAATTTTTATTCTTAAAGAAGTATTAGAGAATAAGATAGTGCAGTCCTGAGATGAATACATTCACCATGGCTGTAATTTCATTTAAGAAACCCTAAAGGTGCTATGTATAGGGTAAATAGAGTGTCCTCAAAATAAATGGAATCTCTCATTCCATATGCAGTAGAGGAAGACTAACCTTGAGATTTTCTTTTACAATTTTCAAACCAGAGTTATTAAATTAGTGGCTTAGAGAGTTTCTGAGATTGAGTCACAATTGATATGATCTATTTGCAGGCTAGACTCATTTAATGCTTTCATTGAGATGAATCCTGAGTATTTTAGAAAACTGCTCTCTCTTCAGGCCATGTCTTTGTGATAAAGAGTAATACTATATTATTCAATATTTAGAAACTTATAAGTAATGTCATCCGATTCCCTGCTAGGTACTAGTTCATATTTACATTTAGAAAAAAATGTGCATACTCAGGAATCAGTTGAGTTATACTGAAATTTATTTCTTGGTTGGGAGGAATTTGTGAGCAATCCTAGAACTAAAAGCAGGTTTCGTGAGAAGGTTAAATTATGACTCTGTCTACTGATAACACTGGATGATCTTAAGAGAGCAAAAAATAATATCTTTGGGTTTTCTAGCATATATTAAACCAGTAAGACAATCACTGGGTTTTCAGGGTAACACAATTAGTCACAACCTTTGTATGAACAAGTCAAGAGAGCCATGTTTGTCTTTTTCAAAGGATACAGGTGACTCATTTCTCCCACTGTTATCTTTTGGAGAATATTTATAATGATCTTCAGTGACCAATATGGTCACAATGACCATGTGAGACACTGAGCCAAAGCAGCGTCATGTTGGCATAACCTTACATATGCAACATATTTAAATTCCATGCAGGAACTTGAGGCCTGTTGTACCCAATTCCCATGTACCCCCTTGCTTACCTGTCAGTGTTAGTTTACTAGAGAGTGTGAACAAGAGGCTGTAGAATCTCAGCCATGACACTCATTGGGAACATAGCTGTCCTGTACAGGTATGTGTTCACAGAGAAGTGAGCATTTTTCATTGAATTTGGTGAAAATTTTGTCATTTTTCCAATAACCATAGCAGCAACAGCCTGGATAATTAGACATTTTCAGGAGAATTGCTCATTCCTATCTCCAGAGGTTGTATCAACAGTGAGCCAGCCACTGTTTTAACTAGACAGCAGACATCAGGCTGGCCACCGATTCTATCAGGTACATTCGAATCAGGCCCAAGTGTTAACCTGATCGATACAGAAATTATACTCCATGGATACCCAGAGAACTGGCTCTTCTGATCATGTTACTAGGATTATTGGTGTCAGCATGAGTTAGTCATTAGAAGGAAATTCATATGCTTCCTTTACCCTCCCTCCCTGCCATCAGTTTGGGAGGCTCAGGGAGCCAGAGGAACAGGTTGAAATAACCCTGAACGTGGTATCAGGTGCCCTGAGCTATATACTGTTAGTGATATGGGGCATGTCATATTCCTTTGAACTTCAGTTCCTCATTGGCCTCTTCCAGATTTAATTAATATTCTACTAACCTGGGAATTGGCACAATTCTGATGTGCTGTTAAAACCACAAATAGAACGAGGACAACCAAAATGTCACCATGGATGTGAGCATTTTCTTAGATTTTTCTGGGTTTCAATTTCTCATCTATCGGGTTTCCTAAAGCCTGAAAACAGTACCAGATTCTGACATTTGTCTATTATTTCTCTCCCTGGCATTTTCCTGCATAACACTGGGGCCTCCTGGCATTGCCCACTTTCCTCCTTCACCAGTTGACTGTCATAATTATCGCTCATGATGTATGATCAATACTGTATGAAAAATACAAGGCATATCCCTGTGCAAGTGACACGTAGTTTAAATAAGGAGTTGTCTCAATAAAAAAAAGAAAGAAAGAAAGAAAATCTTGAAAAGAAACCTATCGGCGTTGCAAACAAATGTCACACCAATGAACTCAATTAAAAATGAAAAAAAAATGTTTTTAAGGTGAAAAACACCCCACAGTCCTGAGATTATGGCTGTAATAGAATGGAGTAGTGGAATGAGCACTGAAATGGAAGTCAGGACGCTTGATCCTAAGGACGCTTGATCCTAATTCCAGCTTTGATGCTTATTCTCTATGTGACCATGGACAAGTCGTGTCTTTTGTCCTCAGTTTCCAAATCTGTAGGATAAACGTGCGAGGGGCTTGATGCTCTAAAGGCCAGTTGTTCTCTATTCTGCCTTTTCATAATGCCCTCAAGGCCTTTCTCTTGAACCTATTTATTATTGTTTTCGAAGCTCCACTTGGGAGTGTCGTCAGTAACCATTTATCCTGTCAAGTGGGAATCATGCTGGGTGGCTTGCTCGCATCTACTGGTCTGATCCTGGGCTCCTTTGCCACGAATCTGAAGCACCTCTACCTCACTCTGGGAGTTCTCACAGGTAAGGGCACGTTGTACCACTTGTCTCACCCTACCCCATTCAGGGGTTGTGAAGCACATCAACAGAGCAATAATTCATAAATTATTCACTTTGTTAGATGCATAATTTAGCTGACCTAGCTTATTAAACAAAAGAGTTGGAATTGCAATTGATTGTATGACTCTAATGAAAATGCATTACTACTTTAATTCAGTCACATGATAAAAGTAACTGCTGGCTTTCCCTTTGGCAGCAGTGTATGGCTGAGATTATATACTAAGAAGCCATGAGATATTAGCCAGAGCAACATAAATTTTCAACAATGATCATTCTCCTAATGTCTTTAACAAGGCATTAAAATACTATCTGCAGTTGACTGAAGTAGCCTCTGCTTTACAGTGAATATGATTGTCCAGTAAATGGGGGTTTCCAACTTAGAAAAGAAAGCCCCCTGTTGTGAATGTTGTTGTATTACACACACTCTTTCAATATTATGGGCGCATACTTTAGAGAATCATAATGAACACCATAGAAAGAGAAACAGCATATGTGTATTCCGTAAGGGGACTGGGTAGGTTTTAAGATGAAGTCATTGGTGGGACTGGAGTAGCACTTTGCCCCGTCACTCTGAGGGGTGTGGAGAGCAGCACTAACTCGTGTCCAGACACTGTGCCACAGGGGTAGTGTGATCAGGCCAATAAATTATATAAGTCATAGAGAGGCTATACATCTAGCTCTGTTCGCACAAAAAGGCATCTGTCCCATGTAACCCATAGGGCCTGCCTCCTAGGATGTCCAGTCATCCCAGTTTACCAGAGACTCTCCTAGTCTTAGCACTGAGTCTCATATCTGGGGCACCCTTCAGGTGACACCAGTTGGGATCATTGGTCACCCTGAGCTGCAGATGGAAACAGGAGCTGGAGGGAGTTCTCCTTTCCCTTCCTTGTCATTAGATGCCATGAATTGCAGGTTTAAAGTCCTTTGGATTTTTTTCCCTTAAAAAGAATAGACACTGAGAATCTTTGAGAGGCTTTCTGCTGACTTTAAGGGATGTGTCCAGGTTACTGTGTGTACATGTGAGGTTCATGTATAAAATTGGCATGGATGTTCACCTATGATGTGAAAATACTCTGGAACTCTCATGGGGTAATTTGTACTATTTATGTCCAAATCCCAGAATGGTACAGATTAGCAGACTTGTGTCTTCATAGGGAGCAAAGATTTGAGGCAATTATCTATATAATTTTAAGTTAAAAGGAGGTGTTGTTGGGGAGAATTAGTTTCTTAGGTCAGTGTTATCCTGGTTTTTTTGTGTGTTAATTCAAATTTAGTTTGTATAATAGTTTTTAGGTTCTTCATTTGTTTCAAGAAGTCATGTTTCCTTAATTTTTTTCTTCCCCAAAAGAAAGTCATATATATGCTATACTTCCCAAATTGTGGAATGACTGGTGAGGGAAGACTCCTTTTTAGCTTGGTATAGAAAGCAGTTTTAAAAGGGCTAACAGAAGGTCAGATTCTCTTTAACGCAAATAACTTCGCTCTGAGATATTTTCTTTTATTGGCTGTTCTTGGTATACCAGCACTCACAGAGTTCTCTCCGTCCCCAGGCCTTGGATTTGCACTTTGCTACTCTCCGGCCATTGCCATGGTCGGCAAGTATTTCAGCAGACGGAAGGCCCTCGCTTATGGGATCGCTATGTCGGGAAGTGGCATTGGCACCTTCATCCTGGCTCCTGTGGTTCAGCTCCTCATTGAACAGTTTTCCTGGCGGGGAGCATTACTCATTCTCGGGGGCTTTGTTTTGAATCTCTGTGTCTGCGGTGCCTTGATGCGACCAATTACTCTTAAAGAGGACCCTACGACTCCAGAGCAGAACCATGTCTGTAGAACTCAGAAACAAGACTTTAAGCGGGCGTCGCCCTGTTCAATTTTGAGTAAAGAATGGGTGCAGACCTGCCTCTGTTGCTCTTTGCAGCAGGAATACAGTTTCTTACTGATGTCAGATTTTGCTGTCTTAGCCATCTCTGTTTTGTTTATGGCTTACGGCTGCAGCCCTCTCTTTGTGTACTTGGTGCCTTATGCTTTGAGTGTTGGAGTGAGTCCCCAGAAAGCCGCCTTCCTTATGTCCGTACTTGGGGTGATTGACATCATTGGCAATATCACGTTTGGATGGCTAACCGACAGAAGGTAAAATTTGTGAAACCACAGTTGGTTCCCCGTTAGGGAGCTGTAAGTTTTGTATTTTCTTCACTCCTTTTCCCTGTAGAATACCTGGGTCTGAACAATGTTAACAAGTTTTCAGTGTCTGAAGGCAACTCCCCTGCTGGTTCTTCTAGTCAGAGGTTAGCAAACTTTTTGTATAAAGGGATAGATAGTAAACTTTTTTGGCTTTGGGGGTCACCTGATCACAACTACCCAGCTCTGGCGTTGTAGCCCAAAAGCAACCATAGACATTACATGAACAAATGGAAGTGGCTACATTTCAATAAGGCTTTATTTTTGGACACTGAAATTTGAATTTTTCATATAATTTTGACAAGTTACAAAATATATTGTTATTTAGATTTTTTCCCCTCCAACTACTCAAGAATGGGAAACCATTCTTCATCCACAGGTAGTGCAGAACAGGTGGCGGGCTGGACTTGGCCATAGTTTGCTGACTCCTGTTCTAGACGGCTTAGGGTCGCGGGAATCTCTAAATTTTCAAAACTAGGGCAACTGTAAGTTCTGGTGAGAGATTTAATTTCATCCTAAGTCAAGTCAATCCTCAGGTAAGACCACTTATGGCTGGATGTCATGGTTGTAGTTTCTTCTGAACCACTCCAGAGAGGGACTGTCCTCAGAGAGAGGAGCAGAATCCAGTCAAGGAAGGACGAGCAGGTGAATTAATAACACCTTATCGGAGGCCACATACCTATGTTTGATAGTGCAAATAGCAAATACATTATAATTTTTGGATTAGAAAACCAAAGGTATAAGAAATCTACTGAGTAGTTTCTTCAGCTAATGCTTGTTGGTTTGAACTGAAGACAGCACATTACTCATTCTCCTAGATGACGGACCCTTCACACTTGAGCTGTGACCTACGAGAGCTATTATCCTGTGGCTCCTCACACATTGTATCTTGGGTAATTAATCAGATCCAACTGCCATTCCGCAGTGCTGTGAATATAATGCTTAGGATTAATCCCACATTTTTAATGGTTAAGGAAGAGGGGGAGAGCCAAGGGGTGTTTGTTTTTATAATCAAGTTACTCAACAGGAGCAGCCTGGTATAGGTCTGATAGAGGGATCTCTTGTCAGGTATATACAACACCCAAGTTCTTGTGCTAACCCTGCCCCTTATTATCTCTGGGACCTGAGGAAAATCACCTAACCCTCATGTCCTGAGGGATCTTCATCTGTGAAATGGGCCAGCGCAACGCTTGCCTGTAAACCTCACAGCATTTTGTGAGGCTCACATGAGCTCTGGGTGGAAAAACATTTGGGAAGCATAAACTGCTGGTGCTGATACTGTATAGAGCCTTTGAAATAATTCGTATCGTAGATGGGTTTGGAGCTATAGGGAGAAAATATTCATGGAAGTACCACTGAGGAGGTCTTGAAATAAGACTTTGTCCTGGTACAAAACCTTCATATTCTCTGGCAAATCATTTTAATGTCTTCATATTATGTTTTCCTCTTCATGTAACCACTTGGGTTATTTATTAAGCACATATGTTGTGCCAGATACCCATGGATAACATATCTGAAAGCATCTAATATGGTGGACTGCTAGAAAATATTAGTACCTTGAAACTATACATGTTATTTTATGACTATCTTTGGAGTAATCCTAGGAGATAGGTAACTTTCCCATTTTATCGCTAAAGAAATTGAGGATAGAATCAGGCAGTTAGTAGGTGATAGAACTGGATTCAAACTTCTTTCTAATTTTAGAGCATATATTATTTTCTACCATGCTTCCTGGGGAGATAAATTCTTACATTTGCATATGCCAACAGAAAGACAAGACTATACCTGAAACTAATAAGAAATAATACTGAATGTCAACTGTAATTGAAAAAGAAAATAAGAAAGCTAGAAAGACAACATAGATAGTTTACGATGGGGAAGCCATCTCTCTAAATGACTGCCACACTTGCTGCTGTGTGGCCAGGTCCTAGAACTCTGATAGAACCTGTGCACACTGCACTCATTCTTGTTCTTCACATCTCCAGGTGTCTGAAGAATTACCAGTATGTTTGCTACCTCTTTGCCGTGGGACTTGATGGGCTCTGCTATCTCTGCCTCCCACTGCTTCAAAGTCTGCCCCTGCTCGTGCCTTTTGCGTGTACCTTTGGCTACTTTGATGGTGCCTATGTAACTTTGATCCCAGTAGTGACTGCAGAAATAGTGGGGACCACCTCTCTGTCGTCAGCCCTTGGTGTGGTGTATTTTCTTCATGCAGTGCCATATTTGGTGAGCCCACCCATTGCAGGTAAGTTTCCAGAGAGAACCCCCAACTACTTCTCTTTGTTGTATTGATGTGAAAATAGTGAACTCTGACTCAGAAAATGAGGATTGGAAGTAAGCTGGGGACGAGTGAAAGAAAAAGCAATACGGGAGCCACCAAAACATCATGATCTCACCTCAATCCTTGTTTTGTAATCTTCTAACCAAGTAGGGACCTTAGCCTCCGTGGAAAGAAAATGTCCCAAATTAGGGTCTTGGTTCCATTCCACACTCACGATGAGAGCAGCGGAAAGGAGCAGCTGTTCAGACTCACATGTCAAGTTGGGCATGAGTCTGGCAGGAGTACGGCATTCTAACAGGAGACGGGTGGTGAGGCGGAAATAAGTCATAGTGAAGTGTCTTGTGTGCCAGCCAAAGGGGCTGGGATCCTATATTCTTTAGAGACTATGGATAGTTTTACAACTTTTGTGCAGCGGGGTGATATGGTAAATATTTTAGACAATGTGATCTAGCAATTGACCTGGTTATTCAGGGGAGAAGCAGTTGGGTTTCCATTCTCATAGTTCAGGAGCAAACGGATAAAGATCTAAACTTGGGGCTGTTGCCCCAGAAATAGAAATGAGCTCTGTGGGCAAGGAGGAAGTTTTGTAAACAACAACAAACAGCAACAAATCAACCGAATTTAGCATATGAGGGTGAAGCAGAGAAAGAAGTCCAAAATTGTTTAGAAAATAATGACATGGTTAAAAGAAATAAGGAAGTTGGAGAATGTGGCCTTGCCAGAAAAAAACAAATTTAATGTTTAGACATATTGAGATATATGAAATGCCCAACAAAATGACCAATTGAGCTTTTTAAGGATAAAATCTAAGGTTTTAGAGGGAGGCCAGATTTGATATACAGATTAGGGAGTCATCAGATAATGCATCTAGAATGTTTGGCAAACTGTAAAGTGCTATAAAAATTTAAAGTGTGATGAAGCAAGTGATTCAATAAATATTTGTTGCTTGTGGACACTACCACTGTGCGCGGTGCTGTTGCTACAGCAACAAATGAGTCAGAACCTGTTCCTCCTTCCTGGAGCATGTGGTCTCAACCAGGATTTCTCAGATTGAGGTCTTGGGGCCTCCAGCGTTAGAATCCACCCCCTCGCCCCCGTGCCAGTGTGAAAAATGCAGACCCCTTGACCATCCCTTTGTGATCCGAATCGTTGGGGGTGAGTTTCAGGCATCTCAATTTTCAACCAACTTTCTTGTGATGCTCAGTCTTACTCAATTGAGACTAATTGGTCCAGATTATTACCTGCCTAAAATTAAAACCAAGAGTATAAAGATCTCTGAAGAGAGGCAAAAAGAAATGAACCAAACATTTGCCTAGAAGGAAAGAAGGGATTTTTAAAAAGAAGACAGCATTTTTCCTTTTGCTGCTGTTGTGAATAGATAGTTTAGGCTTATTTCCAAACCCCAGCAATTGCTAAAGCAGCAAACAGGGGGGGACGCTGTGGCTGTTTGACGGCTTCGGATGAAAATTTCTGGTCAGTTTAAACCCCATGATATAGGACTATATGTTTAGTACTTCTTTTATGAAAACTGCCCCTAAAATGCTCCTGCCTCCTACCTTCATAACCAATTTATGTTTGCTAACCCTTAGGAGCAGCATAATTTTGTTAAAAACTCATGGGACATGAGATGAAATTGGGATTCCTGGATCCGTTTTTCAATCTAGGATGTTTATTTGGCCAATTAGGCATTGTACTTATTGCCAGCTATTAGAGGATTAGCGTGTGAGTTCGTATTGTAATACTCCTCTGATTCAATTACCTTTAAAATGACAACTCTACTCGGTCTCTTCTGTTTGGTGCTACAGAAGTGCACAAGTAAATCACAAGATAACTAGAATATTTGAGAGTACTTTGGATTGCAGAAAAGTTTGTGAGGCTTATAGCAATTCCTACATATGCCTTTTTTGACTAACAGATTTGAAGTGGGTGAGAGGAGACACACACGTACACACACAGCTCAGGTGGATTTTTCTTGGCATATAAGTAATGTTTAGAGAAATTTAACTTTTTTAATCACAAAATAATTGCCCACAAAAGTCTTATTTCACCCCCATCGATTTTCTGATCATTGCGGCCCATATTTTGCATAACATATGCCCTGGGTCTCCTCAAAATTTACAGCTGGAATAGATGTTGAGATTAATCTGTTCTAACAGGAGATTTTTTTTAAAAGCTGTGATAGCAGAATTATGTTTTCTGAAATTTGTATTTGCAACTTCTAAAATGGCCCAAAGTTCTGGTTTTCAAACTGGATGGGGCACAATGATTGGAACTAATTGAAAATTTGGATTCTGCTTTATCCAGAAGCACGTATTGAAGATAGACATTGTGTCTTCAATACTGGGAGATACTTCTAGCACTTCGTATGATTATTTTCTCCTGAAGCCCTGGATAATTGATCCCAACATCAATAATTTGAATGATGCTACTTTTATCTTTCTACCATATTTTATGGGATTAATAATAATAAATAATATTTATTTTGTGATTACTAAGAATGTGACACTCTTCCAGGCACTTTACGTAATATCAACAATCCATTTTAGAAGTTTCCCTAGAAAATTGAATGCATTTTTTCAGCTGCTGCACAGTATTTTTAGGATACCAGCTTTTTTTCC